>LS990916.1:18890348-18910348 GCA_900464855.2 Musa schizocarpa
AAATCTGAAATCTCACCTCCTGTTTTTGGTATTGGTCAAGGGCGCCCTGTTTCTATCGGGGTTGGAAGGCGACTGCATCGATGTGGCTACAGCTACTGCGACCCAAGGGGCGATCGTCGAGCAGCGTCGCCAACGGTAGAAGTGATGAGGGGGTTGGTCCACTAGCCGGGAAGCAGCGGTCGTGGTCCTTCTCGCTCGAGTAGGGTGGAGCAGCAAGGGGAAGTGGCGACGGTCATTCTCACCCGAGCCAGGGGGAGCGGCGGCTGGGATGCGAGCGGTGGTGGGTCGGCTGGAAGGCGACGACGCTCGAGACACGACTGCGATCGACGAGGGGTTGCGGCAACAGAGGAAGCTCTATTTCTGTAACCGCTGCAACGAGGGGCTGCGGCAACCGGCGGCTGCGGTGGCGTTGCCGAGGTTGAGGCTGCAGTGGAAAATAGGAATCGACGGTGGCAGGCTGGGCGGCGAGCGGCATCGTTGCTGGCTGGGCAGCAGCGGCGACGGTGGTGGCAACCGGCGTTCGCAGCAGCAAGAGGACCGGCGACTGCTTCGCAGCAGCCAGAGAAGGATTGCCCTGTTTCGGTCACCAAGGGGGAGTGGCGGCGGTCGTTCTCGCCCGAGCAAGGGGGAGCGGCGGCTGGGAGGCGACCGGCGATCGCCGCACGGTGGCTAGCAGTGGTGGTGGGTCGGCTGGAAGGCGACGGCGCTCGAGGCGCGGCTGCGATCGACGAGGGGCTGCGGCAACAGAGGAAGCTCTGTTTCTGCAACCGCTGCAACGAGGGGCTGCGGCAACCGGCGACTGCGGCTGCGACCCAAGGGGGGGGCTTGGTTAGGGTTGCGGCTGGGAGGCGGGCGGCGGTGATGGAGCGGCCGGGAAGCAGCATCGGCGGTGGGGAAGAAGTTGCCTTGCAGCGGCGGTTGAGAAGGGGAGCGGGGCTGCGGCAGGATGAGACGCTGGCAGCGTCGTCTCCTAGCAGCGGTGGTGACTCGAGTGGGAGGCGACGGCCACGGTGGACTCTGGCTGGAAGCGGGGCAGGGTCGGTCGCTGGCCGGAGAGCAGCGACGGCCGGCGGTGTGCTGGCCGCAAGCAAGGGAAGCAGGGGTGCGTGGCTGCGGCCCTTTTTTTTTTTTTTTTTTTTTTTTTTTTTTTTTTTTTTTTTTTTCTAAGATGGAGATAACTGCAGCCAGGGACAACAGCGATGATGCGGCTGCTGACCAGGTAGCAACGATCGCGGTAAAGAAGGGGCAACGATGGTCACTGATCAAGACGCAGAGGTTCTTTCTCGGTTGATAAGGATCGACGTTCGTGGCTGTCGACTTCACTCTATCTCACGCAAATTTTTTATGACATCATTATAGTGTTCTATGATAATAATCGTTTCGAGGGGATCGATCCTCCTTGATCACTTCGAGAGAATCGACCTTCTAAGATTTGACCGAATAATATTTCATTGATTGATTGATTCAAAAAAGGGTTATATCAATATTTATATAGTTCCATTGTTGAACTCTAATAATAAATAAATCCTATTTGATTCTAATTGAATCAAATCGACTCAATAAATAATTAAACTAAACAGATTCGATAAACATTATTCAAAAACTTAGAAAAAAATCATAATAATATATATATATATATATATATATATATATATATATATATATATATATATATATATATATATATATATATATATATATATATATAACTCAAGTAATATAGAATGATAAATGTCAAAATATAATAAATAAAAAAACTACGTATCAAATCATAAAAATAATATTTTATATTTTAATTAGTATCTTGTAAAAAAAAGATTATTACCTATTTAACACTAGTATCAACCATTACATTGTCATGTATATAAGATCAACGCCATTAATTATCTCCTCTAGATTGGTGAGATGTCTGATAACGGCTTGTTATAATCCGACTTTCTTTGCCCGCTTTACATGTTATAAAGTTCTAAAACAATCGTTGCCGTTGTTAAGCTATCACGGGAGAACGGACGGTCAACTATTGGGCTCTCCAATGACCATGAAGGGTAATTTAGTAAATTTAGAATTCCGATTTTTCTATATATAGGCAGCTGAGGAACCCTAGCTGGATTCTTCGCGGCCGCCAGTTCGTGAGAGGAGATCGTTCCTTCGCCTCCGCATCACCAGCGGCGCACGCCTGCGCACGGATCTCCTTCAGCAATGGCGCCTGTCAAGAAGGCGGTACATTCTCTTCTCTTCTTCTTGTTATACTGCCTCTGTCTTCGATCGTGGATCGATCTTGATTTCCTTGCACTGCGTTTTGGTTCTTCGATTGGCGAAGAAGAAGAGCACTGAGAGCATCAACAACAGGCTCGCGCTCGTGATGAAGAGCGGGAAGTACACACTCGGCTACAAGACTGTCCTCAGGTCCCTTCGGAGCTCTAAAGGTGATAACCCGTCCTTTGGCGTTATTCTTATTTTTGGTGCGATGATTTGATTTGGAGGAGATCGCAGCTTGAGCTATTCGTCGATGTGGGTTTAGTGCGGAACTGGAGTTTGGCTCTTTGGCTGTTTAGTTGTGCCTAAGAGATGAATGCTGCTTCCCATATCAAGTTGTCCTACTTCCCTATTATGCGTATCCGTTAGATCATTTGCTTATCTTTGGGAATGCGTAGAAGGCAAATATTTCTTTTTTTAAATTGAAAGGTTTCACCTTTTAATCTTGATATAATTTTTCTGTATATTTGTAATGAGGAACATGCATTTATGCGTGGAAAGTAATTATAATTCTAATTCCCTTAATTTAATTGATGGTTACTGTGGAACTTAAGTGCATGAAATGATGTACTCGCTGAATCTTATGATATGTATTATAGGGTGTTTATAAAATATTATTGGATAAGTCTATGTCCTTTGTATATAAAAATATTTTGAGCTGATAATGGAATTTCACTATTTATTTTTTCTGTTAAACACTAGAAATTAGAAGGGGTTAATCTCAAATCATGCCATGTGTAATTAATATGTATGGTTGATTTGCTATTAATGCTTCTTTGTTGCATCAGTTTCACGGTTGTGCATGAAATGACCCGAAACATGTAAATCCAAACTTAGTTTTTTTTCATGAGTTAACCTTCATTAGTGCTCATTGTTTTGGCCATTCCAAGTTGCATTGGGAAGTTCTGTTTTTGCCTCTTTTGTGTAATCTCCATCTGTACTTTGCTGTTTGCAAGTATTTTATATTTATCACTTGGCATTGTACTTGAAGCTATATTTAGGAGTTGACTCATTTTAATGTGGTTCTGTAACATCATATGCATTATTCTTTGTTCACTTGGTATGGCTTGTTAACAATGTTAGCCTGCATTTGGAAATCATTATGAATATTAATTTATTCTTCTGTTCTATATTTATTCATGCATATACTATTTATTTTTGCTTGCTGAATACTATGAAATGCTTTTAATTTGAGTTTTTTAGCTTGTTGATGTTGCTTCTACATCCAGTGATTTTTGTAATTTAGAAATTGCAGACTACATGTGTTAGATCTCTGATCTCTACTGTTCCACTTCTTGCAATCTTTCCATTACACGATTTATGGTTTCTTATATTTAGCTTGCTAAATCTTATTGTATTTTAACAGCAAAGTTGGTTATGATTGCAAATAACTGCCCTCCACTTCGCAAGTCTGAAATTGAGTATTATGCAATGTTGGCGAAGGTTGGAGTACATCATTTTAGTGGAAGTAAGTATTCTTCATGATCCTTTTTTTAAATTTATGTCCTAGTTTTGGGATTGAAAATTCATGTTAATTTTGTATTTTTGTTTTGTAGATTGTTTTTTCTTTATTTGTGTGAGTTAAGTTGCTTTTTGAAACCATCAAAGCTTCAATAGATATTGCCTAATGTGTCGTCGTATGTTTGGACCATTTGTGTTATTATATGAAAAACACCTGTGGTTCCATGACAGACTGATTGAACAAATTACCTAATTTGTTTTTGCATGGATTGCCACTTGCTATGATCAATTAATTTATTAGTTGTTTTTGCCTAATTTCACACTTTTCAGGTAATGTTGATCTTGGAACTGCATGTGGCAAATATTTCCGTGTTTGCTGTCTCAGCATTATCGATCCTGGTATGCTAGTTTGACCAAAAAACTAATCTTGTTCATTCGATGAATTACACCAGTGGATGATACTTAATGTCCTACTTGTTAATTTATCAGATTTTTACTATTTGTTTATGTGCTTTAGGTGACTCGGACATCATCAAGAGCATGCCCGGGGAACAGTGATAGAAGTGAGTGGATATTGGTTTACATATGTCCATCAGGGTTCAATATGGTTAATCATGCACTTATCTTGGCAGGCAATTCCTACTGTTTTGATTGTTCTAACGTTGGTTTCAAATTGTTGCTAGATTCGACCATTAGTTGAGATTTCTTGTCATCTTTCTCAAACAGTATTAGTTAGTTGCCAACTCGAATGTGGTATCAAAACTGAGGTCCTGGTGAGATCTTTATAGTTCTGATGGCTTTTTCGACTGTTTCAAGTCATCTGATTCAATATACTTAAGCTACTATTGTGGTTTATTATTCACCATGCATCTGCTCTCTTCCAACTTAATTTGACAATTGCAGCTAAATTAGTCATGTATACAGCTTTTGGTCATCCACAGTGATAAAATATACAAATGATATACTACTATGAATTTATTATTGTTATTCGTCTAAATTAGAGAACTATATCATTTGGTCATCCACAGTGAGCGCATCGATTATTTGTGGGACTGTCATCAAAAGGCGAGGAAATTGAAATGTTAATTTTCTTGATGTCCGTTCTTCAACTGAGGAGAAAAGCCGTAGTGGGACGTGAGTACTTTTCTAACCAAGGCTGCGGTACCGTTACGAGGTCGGTTGAGAAACACGTGGGGGTAGAAACAAGTGCGAGGAGGGGAAAGTACATGGGAAGGAGGGGAGAGATGGAGTCTTCGATAGAGACGGGGTTGGGGGGATGTAAATGTGAAATACGTGGACTATTATTTAATAAATGTCTTATTCAACTATCGAACACTAGATATAGATTAACATCATAGCTCAATTTAACATCAGTGCTCAAATTTCTGTAACGATCAACAATAGTCGTGTTAACATCATATCTGAACTTATTATGCTCAATTTTCTATAATGATCATTAGACATTATCTAATTGAAGATTCTTCTTCTACATTAGACATTATCTAATTTCGAGAAAGTCTTGAGGTCAATATCAAGTCACCTCAGTCAAGCTTCGTTAGAACACGATAAATAGTTGAACATGTCTTGCTGAAACGTTAGTCACATCGAGTCAGTTTTGACGAATTGATGCACCAACAATAAGATAATGACAAAACTTGTATGATTTCCTTCTACCAAAGAGGAGGCATAACAGTTACGAAGGCTGAGATTCAATTCCGAAACTGAAACCTTGTTATCAGTAGTCAAAATCTCTACCAACTGAATTAACTCGAATGCAATTATGATGGAACGGGAGGGCGGATAAATGATATCATCCCCTATCCCCATACCGATTGGTTTCCAACACAGGTTGATCGAGTTTGAAATTATCATTGCAACTCCCAACAAAATGGGTAAGTATAATAAAGAGCCAATATCTGGTGGAGCATAAAATGTTGCAGCGATTCAGTGCATTTTGTGCTTCAAAATTCGTGAGAGCTATATCAAATGCACACAGAAATTTGGTTTTATCTACTAGATTTGAAGGGGTGGAAAAAGAGAGAATTAAGTCTTGCAATTTACAAAACAACCATGAAAGCTCTCAGTCACTGGAACTGAGCCTCACAAAGAAGCCACAGTTCAACAGCAGCTCCATTCAGGTCTCCCACTCCCTAAAGAACGCTAAACAGAGAGCTACCATGTCTTCCATACGACACCAACAACAATACCCTAACCAACCAATAAACTCATGAAATTGGTTAAAAGGGGGCTGAGCTTGTCCTCCGAAGCTGATACCTTGGTTCAGGTAGAGGCACAGCGAAAAGTACCCTGTCCAACTCCTGCAGCAGAATTAGAGAAAGAACAAGTCAACTTACAGTTGCATAGTTCAGTCTTAATCCACAAAATAAATTTGACTGTTTCTCTACGTGCAACATTGGTCCAAAGATATTCTCGATAGCAAAAATAAAAATAGCATACCCAGTTTCGCTATATATTCTATGAAGAGAATGTTTATGATAAGCTAAAGGTTTTCGGTCATTGCTAAAATGAAGGCTTGATAAGAAATGATTAAAAGAAGCCAGATATTATTTGTACAAGATTAGTGACAGGCATGCAGACAAATGGAACTGCCATCGCAATACGGGAGATAGGAACTCTCCAGCATATGACAAGTGATCTGCAGGAATATCATGACAAATATTTCACAAGCTAAGCTAAAACATTTTTTTTATAAATTAGAAGCAGGACAAGCGATTTCATTACATATACTCTTTTAATCAAGGATCATTCCTATGGCTTTTAATAAATCAGATCGGTTCACCAGTGTTTCTACTGCATGTTTTTCTTATCATGTACAACTTGGTATATAGGATATATGATCAGAAACCTCATTGAAAAGTTCCAAAGAAAACAGAGTCCCCTTGTTCCACTCATGGTGAATCTTACATATTGTGGGAATAAATTGCACAATAGTTTTGATGTGTTTCAGCCGATGCCTACTTCACAGAGATCCTATGATCAAAAATTTCGATCACCAACCACAAATATCTCTCTACTCTCCTCTCTGTTTGGATCTCTTTGTTTGGCTCCTAATGACGGAGTGGCACTTGTACCAGCCTAGCAGTACCTAAACACTTCACTGGCAGTCCCTCACTTTATATATATATATATATATATATAAACAAAACAACCAGACAACGCCCCTGATACAGGTTGGAATTGATACCACTCTCAGACAATCTCCTCAGATGTTCCAAAATCTACTGCTCATCCAAATCTATTCCACTGTAAGACACAATCTCCTCGCATGTTCCAAAAACTATTGCTCCCATGGAATCACTCTGAATACTGATCAATCTTGACTCCTGGTAATACTCGAGCTCTATCTGCTATTTGTCACACTGATTCAGGACCACTCAAGTAACATATATTGCGAGTCAAGAACATGTAGACATACATGCTTGGCCTGAGAAAACTATAGAAAATGTAAACATACATGCTTGGCCTGAGAAAACTATAGTAGTAATTTACCTAAGACAAAGGAAAACAAAATTGGTAAGACTTAGGAATCACATAGTTCTTTCATTCAAATTGAAGAAATAAAATACTTAAAAATGAGAATTGTGGGAGGTTTTTATTCTGGTTTCATAATAGACAATCAAGGAATCACAATAGCAGCCAACCGACAAGGATTACATGTAAATATGGAGGATCTTAATATGGATAAGGAAATGGGCTAAAAAATGACTGCAATGGGACCCAACCCAGAGAATGATACCAAAATTTAGATTCCCATCATCGCTTGGTCATATGGATTAGGATATTTGAAGTTTCAGAGAGAAAAATAATAAGAAAAAAAAGTGAAATGTGGCACAGTATCTTGTACATATTCATAATTATGTAGGGAAAATACAATAAAGAAAATTTGATAAATGCAGTAACACCTTGTAAATATGTACTTAAAAACTAAATAAGCAAAAAGAAAGAGAGAATACAATAGAGAGAATCGAAGCAGACAAGATAATTAGGCCAACAACTGAAAAAAATCATCCTTAACTCATCATCAGAACATTTATTTTTTTTACTTATCATCTTTAGCCAACTCCTAAATGAACTGAGAACTCAGGGAATCACCTATTTTGGAAAATTCATAATTGATAATTCCACAAAACTTCAAGACATGTCTTAAACTTTAAAAACACTTCCCTGCGACCAACAATCTCTCTCAATGCAAACTATATCAATAGCTGGACTCATAATGCAATAATATGTCAACTTGTACTCTTACTAAACCTTCTGAACACCGCTAAGAAAAGAATGAATTCATCAAAAAATAAAATAAACTAGGAAATACCATAATATAATCAGATTTCACTCACTCAACTTGTCCTCTAACAGGTGAAGTCATAGTCAAGGTTTAGGATAGTTGCTTTGAGTTTTGCTAGGAAAGATCAAGTTTTGCTTAAAACAAGGGTAAAGTCATGTTCTGTCAAGATCAAATTCTATTTAACTTTGGATGCATTTTCATCCTATTTTTGTGTTGTAAAAATACATTCGGATTTATTGTGTTTGAGACATACTATTGTGCTTACAAGTTTGATCAAATACAATTTTATTTAAGATGTTATTTTCCTTTTCAAGAGTCCTTAATATGAAGGTAATAAGTCTTTTATAGTTAGGCCAAGCTGTAGCGGAGTGGTGAACACCAAAAAAGGTACCACCATAGCTGAGATCCTTGATTTCAGCTTTATTGACAAAGTTGCAAAAGGAATAGCCTTAGTGATGGTTAGACAAATGTGAAGCAACATTCCAAGACCTAAAGACTTCTGTGTTAAAAAAATCAGTACTCAAATTATCGGACTATGGGAAGCCTTTCGAAGTCTATACAGATGCTTCAGACTTTGATATTGGAGTACTTATGCAAGAGGGTCACCTTGTGGCTTACGAGAGCCGCAAGCTCAACGAGACTGAACGACGATATCTAATGCACGAGGAGATGACAGTGATTGTCCATTGTCTACGACTATTGCGACACTATCTTCTCAGAATGCGATTTGTGCTAAGGGCAAACAATATTACGTTGAGTTACTTCCAAACTCAAAAGAAGCTCTCCCTAAAGCAAACATGGTGACAAGACTTCCTGACTAAATTTGATATGAAAATGGAGTATAAGCATGTAAGAACAAATGTCGTGGCCAATGTATTAAGAAGAAAAGTAGAGTTGGTGAATGACGTACAATTGGAAGGCGAAGGCCAAGCAAGTCAGCTGCATTTCAACCTCCTTTCCAGGATCCCCAAGCAGTAACCTTGATGCAATTGATCAAAGAAGGCAAGGCAAGGCACAATGATTTTAGGTCCAGAAGGGACTTGTCTAAACCAGAGAGAATATGGTTTATGTTCCCTCGAGCAGACAATTTAAGGCGTGAACTCCTGAGATAGTGTCATGATTCCCTTTAGGTAGGACATCCAAGTATTCACCGAATGTTGGCTCTCGTGGAGAGAGCCTTCTATTGGTCGAAGATGAGGCCTGATGAGGAGGATTATACCTGCCAACAAAATAAGGTAGAGCAGCGAAAGCCGCTAGGACTTTTCAAGTCATTACCCACACTGGATTAGTTGTGGGAAAGCATTTCCTTGGACTTCATATCAAGCTTACCAACGGTAGGGAGACTTAGATCGATACTCGTGGTGGTCAATCGCAAGGTTTTTAATTTCGTACCATACTGATGTATCGAGATTTGCTCAGTACGGTACAGGGTACCGAGCAGTATGCTTAAAAACATATAAAAATCAATTTTAGCCTCGTTGTCATCGCTTCATCCTTTTCCTCGTCTTTCTCCTCGCCACCTCGGCTACGGCCTTCAACGACAAGGAGGTGGGGAGAAGAAAAACGACATCAAAAGGTTCTCCATGCAACAACAATGGACGAAGGAGACTATTCGAAGATGAAGAAGGTCGAGGTCTTCGTTGTCTTCCTCGCGACCACCTCTTCCGTTGCTCTCGTCGCCGCCTCCCCCGATCCCCACACCTCTAGCCAAGGTCTTCAATTTCGAATAATACCGCTCGTACCGGACTATACATACCGGTCCATCAGCAGACTGGTACACAGACCACCCGCTACCAAGCTATATATATATATATATATATATATATATATATATCGACGACGTCGCCTCGACAATGTCACCCGGCGTAGGGAGAAGAGAGGTGACGTTGTACTTTTTTTTTTAAACTTTTATATATATATATATATATATATATATATATATATATAGGCGACGTCGCCTTATGTCGGGGAGAAGAGAGGCAACGTCACTGAAATTATTATTTTTATATTATTTAGTATACAGTACCGTACTATACCGAGTGAATCTCAAAACTCCGGTACGGTACGATATTTCAATCCTTGCCTCTAGCATCTCCTCCAAAGAGGTACGACTCTCCTCGTCATTACCTCCTGGATCAGGATCGTCGAGGGAGGGCGACGTCGGATCGAGATCGAGAAAGGGCGTGGAAGACAAGTTTGCGCTGAGGTTCGACGAACTCAGGTTCATCGAGACGCTGGTGACGGTGCATCTCCGCAATCCTCTTTCTCGATGCTTCTCTCTCTTCTTCGATGCTTCTCCCTCTTCTTCGAACGCCTTCTTCCTTGCCTCGCCTCGCCACAGCCAAATACTTGGTACTGCCCGATAGCGAGTGGTTTGCATGTCGACTAGCTAACAGACCGGTACGTACCACCCGTACTAAGTAGTATGGAACATTTATTGCTTTTCAAAGCATGCAACATTTATTGCTTCACCTTTACACTGCTCAGCGGATGAGACGACCAAGTTGATGATAATGAATACGGTAAAGTATTGGGGAGTCCTGCATAATATCATCAACGATCGAGACGTACGATTCTTGGGGCAATTCTAGACCGAGCTGTACAAATTACTAGGATCTAAGTTATATTTCTCCACAAGCCTCGACCCCCAAACGGATAGCCAAACTAAAAGAATAAATTTGCTCCTTGAGCAATATATTCGGCACCACATGAGTGTCAACCAACGAGATTGGGTGAAGTTGTTAGACATAGCCCAACTACAACTTGTGGCAAAGCTCTGCAACCAACAAGAGCCCCTTCGAGATCATTACGGGATAACAACTGTCAACTCCTCACACCTTGGTGATTAGTTATAACGGGAGAAGCCCGTCAACATATCACTTTGTAAAGAAATGACATTGAAATGCAGATATTACTCAAGCTTACTTGGAGAAGGCAACCAAAAAGATGAAGAAGTGGGCAGACCTGAGAAGGTGACCCTAAGAGTTTAAAGTCGGGACTTGGTGCTGGTAAAGCTCCAACCAGGATCACTATAGTTCTTTAGGCATAAAGTGCACAAGGGACTAATGCGAAAGTATAAAGAACCCTTTCTAATTATCAGTAGGGTAGGCAATGTCTAATATAAGTTGCAATTGCCGGTGTGGCTCAAAATTCACAATGTCTTCCACGCGAACAACTTAGAAGCCAACCATTTAGATCTGCAAAATGTGTCCCGAAGTGTTCCAACTTGGCTCCCCCCACCCAGAGCCTCCTATAAAAGTGAGTTGAAGTCATTTTAGTGGATCGCAAGACAAAGCTACCTAACGGAGTAAAGCATATCGAGTACATAGTGAAATGGCAAAAGCTTCCCCAAGCAAAAGCTAGTCTAGAGCTTGAAGATGCCCTGTGACATGAAGAAACAGTCATTAAAGCCTACCAGCAAGCGTCGATGAGGGCATCGACAGTTTAAGTAGGGGAGACTGTCAAAGACGATCATCGTACACCTACAACACCTTCATCAACGGACCATTCGTCATTTTTATTTGCTTGTACATATGTTTGGCAGCGTGTTTTGCCTTGTTTTTGTATGTTTTTGCTTAAAACTATAAATAGAAAAAGTTTAAAGGGCTGCAAAGCGATCACTCACCAGAATGGACAAACTGCCCCAGGATGGCCCAGTTTTTGCATGAAATGACATGTTTTCTACAGGCTGTGGTGCAGAGCAAAACATTAGCCATCTCAGCACCCCAAAACCACTTGGGTAACATACGGCTAGATGGGAGTTTAGGATAATGTTGGCCATTGATTGGATTCACAAGTTCGCAAATTAAGCATACAGGAACTTGCCAACGTGCCCGACACCTGGTAAGTAATCATTTGCAGACTTGTCACTGTTCGTTTGCCTTCTAAAGCCCTTGTTTTCTCCTTCCTCTCTCTCTTGCACCCCAAATGTTTGCTAAATTACTTGTAAAGCTATCCTCTTTGCGAGACATCAAAACTTGTCAATTTACTCTTTTACAGATCCTTTGGGACTTATGTGATGTTATAAATAAGCCGATCCTTTATGGACGAATAACACAACGGTGTCTCACAACTTAGGAAATTCTAGCTAATTTCGTGATAGTAAGAAAAGCCCAACCATAAACAAAATTGAGACTTTAATTAGCTATTAGAAAATACACAAGTTATCTGAGATCTGACCATGTCTCAAGCACACATCAACCATACTTAATTACATAACAGTTACATCCATAAAACTAGGAGCGAGATGATAAACCTCCTAATATCACTTAAACATCAAAAGAGCAATATGAAGAATCATCCAAATAAATCATATTGATCCTAGATGGTGCAATACAAATGTGATCAAGGATGGCTTCCCAAAGTAGATGTTCCATACCATAAATGAATCCAGCAATGTAACACTATGTACTTCACCCAAATACAAAACAACCACCAAAAATATCTTTAGAGGGAAAAAAGTTCTACCTTCTGCTTCTTCAGCCTCTCATTCTCTTCTTCTAGGCGAGAAACCTTGTTTTCCAGCTCATTAGTGTATGCCTAACATAACAAAATAAATAAGTTCAGAATACAATCCTTTCCAGCAAAATTAAAAGCTTTTCTCAGCTTCTAATAGCATTAGAAAAATCAATAAGAGTAAGGCAAAGCAAGTTTGATGGAGTAATTAGTAGCACAACACCTGCTTTCTAGCTCTTGACCGTGCAGCAGACTCCCGGTTCTTGATCATCCTTTTCTGTCTCCTCTCAGCTAATTTTTCTGCCACGTCCTCAGAACCGCCACGTTTTCTACCAGGTGTCTGAGGATCAGAAAATGCACCCATTGTTGGTGATGATATATTTATTTGGCCCTCAGGGAAAACAGCCTCAAACATAGCCCCAGTGCCAGCACCCAATGGCTGTGGAAGTGGACGACTTGGCATATAAGCCCCCATCAGGCTTTGTTGCCCATGTATCTGCTGATCCATGGTAGCCGTCTGCTGGAATTGCCGCAACCAACTTGTCCCTCGTGTAAAATCCTGTGTGCCAGATATCAGATCAGCATTTCCTACAGGATCCACATTCCCAATCATATCATTCCCATCTTTTGCAATACCCTCTGCAACCACCCCAGCCTTCATGAGAAAGTCTTCTAGTGTCATCTCACCAAGCGTCGTCTGCCTCTCATGACCTGATCTCTGTAACTCTTCACCTTTCTTTTTCCCCTGTTGAATGTCCCTCCATACTTCATCCACTGTCTTTTTGCTCAGTTCTTGTGGCATGGTAATGCTTCCCTGACGATGGAGACCAGAGCTGGAGGCATACTGGTCTAACGGAATATCAAGGTCCACACGTGGTAACTGGTTGGCCTCGGCTGCAAACACAGTCTTGAGGAGGTCATCAAGGTTCATGCTGTGTAGGGGCTCTCCTAAGTGATTCTGAACTTCATTGAGGGTCATATTATAGAGTGACCCTTGCCTGGACAAGCCCTGAGTCTGAGAATGCTGGCCATCACAGCCGCCACCTCCACCCTGAGATGCCATTGTCAGCATGTCCATCCACCAACTTCTCCACACAAATACATCAGTGTCAAAGCCTCCAGCTCAAACACCACGTGTAGAACTCCTGACGGAGAAAGGAACAAACCCTAGAATCCCCCAAAAATTCTACAGCTTCCTACAAGTACGTCTTTCTCGGCAAATATACTGCAAGTGTCTCCTAGATATCCAAGTCGCAATCTGCTAATCCAAAGACGACAAAGATTAGACCAAAGCCCTCTGAAGGAGTTCAGATTTCTGACAAAGCCTACATGAGGACACTCTAGATAAGAGATTCTCCCCAACAAATATATCTTTTATCAATTTCAACGCCCAAAAGAACACAAAAAGGCAAATTTCTTACATGCAAGCAGTCCCTTGTGTGAAAATTTCATTTTCAACAGCTGAGATCCTAAACCTCTAAGCCAAAAAGAAAAGCCAAATGCTAGGGTGCTTTTTAACTCTCAGCACCTTAGAAATGAGCATAAACAAACAACAAATTATATAAAAATGAAGCCCCAAAGAGCCTCGGAAAGATAAATACAGATGAAAGAAAACTAGATATCTCCTGTGAAAGCAACCCCTCAAAGGCACAGGAATACAGAGCATCTGCTATGTCAAAAACTCACACAAAACACATCTAACAAAAAATTCATCTTTATTAGGGAATGAAGTGAGCTGACCCTTCGCAGAATTGACCAAAAACCTTCCTTTGTAACCCTTCACTTAGATCCCTTCGTTTTCCCCCAAATTTCATCGACGAAAAGAAAATCACAAGTAAAAGAAGAGCCCGCTCTACTCCACTCACCGTCATCAGTTGATCAGATCCGTTGCATCCATCAATTGTGCGTGGCCAATGTTTGCATCGAATCAGGAATCGAGGGGGAGGGAGGCGTTGCAGTGGGGAGAGCGACGCGGGGCGCTCCCAGAAAGCTACCACCCAATTAAAAGAAAACCTACGTTATTTGAGCCCGCACGCAGGTGGTTATATATATATATATATATATATATATATATATATATATATATATATATATATATACGCACAAAGGGGAGAGGGGAGAGGGGAGAGGGGAGAGAGGAGAGAGGAATTGGCTACCGCGAGTGAGACCCACTTGGCTTGGACTTTGGCGTCGCCAAACTTTTGTTTAGTCTTGTGGGGAATTACGACGACCGTACGAGCCTCGTGACTCGAACAAGAATCAACACGTGTGGGCCCCGCAGTATTATCCAATCACAGGACAGGTAAGGCGTGAAGATAAGATATAAATGATAGAAAACGTATAACGTTGCGCGCTACGATAAACAACCGCAACGAGAAATGGGAAGTGTGTCGATGTCACAACTCACAGAGCGGTCGTAAAAAAGAGTTGAGGAGAGACATTACCGTTGTTCAGCGAATGCACATCATATCAGTCAATATATAATAAATCAAATTAATTTACATGACTCTACTCGTCTTAAATTGCGATTGATTTTGTTGAACTTAATAAATATGGCCTCACATCACTCACGAGAAAACCTCAGTTCATTAATCTATTTCTCATTCACGCATTATATTGTTTTAGCTCCACTCAAGTACAAGAATAAAATAAAAATTATAATAATATCAAGTCAAATATATTATATACTCTTTTCTTTGAATAAGATAATTTTTTATCTGATTTAATTTGAGAAATAATCTTTTTCTCTTAATAGTATTTTGATTAATGGATTTTCTGCCAAGACGAATCTTTAGTCAAGATTCGTAATTATTGATAAAAAAATAATATGATTTTTTCTATCTTTTTGCATTTATTTTTTTTCTAGATATTAACATAGGACAACTTATTACATATGTGAAATATCACTAAACTAATTATATTTATTTAAATAAAAGATAAATTAATCTTTTCTGTTAATTTATGTCAACTTTTCTGTTATTAACAGTTCTGTTATTAACTGTTATTAACAGAAAAGTCTAGTTATTAACTGTTATTAACAGAAAAGTTATTTTCTGTTATTAACTTTTCTGTTAATAACTGTTAACAGAAAAGTTATTTTCTGTTATTAACAGAAAAGTTATTCTCTGTTATTAACTTTTCTATTAATAACTTTTCACTAGTTATTAACTAACATTTATTAGACCCATTCTTTTAATTAATTAATATTAACAGAAAATAACTTACCAAAAAAAAAACAGAAAAGAACCTAGATAATTACTAGACCCATTCTAGTTCAAAGAACAAACTTTCCGAATGAAATTCTTACACTTCCGCATGTTTTATACATAGATGATGTGATCATATTTTCGAAAACTTTCATATATTTTATACATGGATGATGTGATCATACTATCAAAAACACAAGGTGAGAGTAGAAAATTGATTCATTTTCATTGACATATTACAATGTTTTAGTTCCTTTTTATAGACTCAAGTATAAAAAGAAAATTATAGAAATAAAAAAATTACAATCATATCAAGTCAAATATATGATATCCTTTTTCCTTTGAAGAAGATAATTTTTTTTATTCAATTTAATTTGAGAATTAATCTTTCTCTCTTGATGGTATTCTTGATTGATGGATTTTTACCTTTGCAAAGATGAACTTTTAGTCTAGATTCATAATCATCAATTAAAAGTAATCTAACATCATCTATCTTTTCTGCATTTATTTTCTTTTTCTCCTCATGTTGACATTATAACAATTTATTACATATGTGAAATCCTACTAAACTAATTAAATTTATTTAAATAAAAAAAAGTAATTGATTTCGCATCATTCCATCTATTGAGTCCAAATTGGTCGAAGCCCTTACCCTATAGCACAATATCTATTGTGAGACATCAATTGTTGTCAATTATATTCAAAACTAGTTAACTTATATTTTCTTAAATATATTATGTACAAAGGAGACTTTATAGGATACATTAAATGCTTTAGATACTTCTTTTTACTAGGCAAATGCTTATCTATGTAGATATTATATGCAAAGTAGAAACTATCAAATGCATTGAATGCTTCTTTGTTATAGGTGTATGTATCACATGTAAAGACGCTATGAGTTGCATTAAGCGCTTCTTTTATCTTAGGCGAACATATCATATACAAATGAGATGCCTTGAGTTTCATTAGTTGCTTCATATCTTTTTTTGTCATGAGCGATGGATCATGCACAAAGAAGATGCTATGGGCTACATATGATACTTCAAATATTTCTTTATCTTGTGAGAATTTATCATGTATAAATATGATGTATTGAGATGTTTGGATGCTTCATATTTTTTTTATTATGGGTGAACATATTATGCACAAATGATATAGTTTTAAAATGTGTCCAACGCTTTAGATATTTTTCTATCTTGAGCAGATATATCATGCACAAATGAGATACTTTGAGATCTATTGAAAACTTTAAACATTTTATATTTTAAGCAAACACATTGCCCATAAAAGGGATGCTCGGAGGTGTCTCAAAGTGTCATAACTACAAAGAGGTATTATGTATTTTTTATTATATTTTTTAATATAATTAATAAGAAATAATTTTTTTGAAGAAATAGGGTATGATCCGAATATAAGAAGATCTTCTTTTACGGTTGTCTCTTAATTTAAACATATATAATTTATTAACATAATGATAAGAGTAATGATTTTCAAAAGGATTGAAAATGAGCTTTTTTTTGTTTTTGTTAGCCTAATATGCTAACGTTAAACAAGTAAGGTAGCCGTCCGACTTCTTAAAATTGAGTAATGCTGGGAGAGATATAAAGATAAGTCCTTTATCTAGCTATGTTACTAATATATACCTAAATGATATTAAAATGTGATGGTAAAGAAGTTTTATACATGAGTAAGAGATTAGAAGTCTTAAGTTTTATAGGGTATAAAAATTATTTTTTTATTATTTTTTAAAATAAAGTGTGGCATGGGACCTTAGTCAGGAGGTCGAGATTAAAGAAAAGCGCAACCTCAAAAAGTCATATTTGATAGACGAGGGAAAAGAAAGAGGTTGAAATTAGAAAAATGCTTAATCTCAAAAAGTCTAAATTGAGAGAGGAGAGAAATGAGCGAGGTCATCGTATGGTTAGGATTGAAATAGGAGATCGGACAAAAAATGCCCTTTTATACTTGGGTAAATAACTTTAGCATATATGAGATTAAAAGAGTTTTACGATAATTGGATTAGCCGAAAAGATCAACCTACAGTTCCCTATAATAGTTAGAATTAACTTTGATTAAGAAATTTATTATGGTTGATAATTAGATAGATTGTGTTTCATAAGAAGAAGAGGGATAATATTCTACTTCAATTATAAAAGAAAGGGAGAAGAGTTGAATATCTCGTTTAAGAATTTTTTTTTTATCTAACTCGTAGGAATTAATAGAAAAGATAAATCTTCTACGATACATCTGACTTTAGAGTGAATAGATATGTCGTATAAAGTGTATCCTTTTTTGTTTTGATCATGGAATAGATGAAATAAATCAAAAAATAAATTTTTACTCAAGAATGAAATCTTATTGGAACTATTCATATCCGGTTCATACTTCAAAACCATATTACATCCCGAATTTAAAGAAATACGATGAATTGAGATAGCATTTTGTATATACATAATTATTTTGAATGTATAAATAATTTTTTTTTTTTTGGATCACCTGGAAGAGACAAATTTTTTTTTTTTTTTTTTGATCTCTAATAGGCCAAATAATGCCTTAGTAAGAATAATTACTTAGTTGGATTCCTAGTTGAGAAAAAAAATATAGTCGTTTCAGACCCATTATTATTAGTAGTGTGCATATGAGATCAATTTGAATGTTGTTACAGAAGGACATCTTGCTTGAGATAAAGTGTTATAGTGAAAATCAAGAGAGAGATCTTCATAGTTATATTTTTATAAAACTTTTCATGTTTAATTTTCTTACGATATTGTCACGAAGATCTTTTTTCTAGTGTCAATTTGATGAGATTAAATTTAGTCATCAATTCGACTTGAGAATATTACTTTGAATTTGTTCGTTTTCTTAGTACTATTATATTTAGAAGAGAAAAATTATTAAGTATTTAGGATTTGGATGATGGAGAATTTTTTACATAGTGAAAAATATGTGTATCATGTGTCCTTTGTCCTACTTCAATTTTAAGGCGAAAGATAATCGTATTTTATCTCTCATTCCACGAGAAAGCTACGTCAAAAGTAAAGCTCTAACTCTTTTGCTAATTATCTAAAGGATGAGTTGCAGATATACAAAGATGATGAGTGTATCCCTATCCTATAAGTGATACGAAAGCCTAATCATGGCGTGAGAAATACTAGATAAAGTCATTTGCACTCTGAATGCAGTCATGTGCTCCATAGGAACGATACTTTAATTAAAATAAAAAAAAACTTAAAAAACGAAGGGAATATGTACACCTCTTGCATCATCAGTCGGATGAAGAGGGACTAGATTCAGAGATTGACTTATTTGTATTAATTCTACTGTCAGATGTTACATCTCATGTTGTCTTTAGATTGGAAAGATGAAAGCTAGAGGGAACATACTCCTCTTGCATCGATTTGGTGAAGAGGAACTTGTCCGTTCTGAAAATTCACTTGGTCGTGTTCCGTTTGGAGTTAGATATTGTGCCTCAAATTGTCAAGATGCTTGTCTATCTATTATAGTTATTCGTGCAAGATAAGACTTGGTGACTTGGTCGTGTTCCCTTTGAATCAGCCTCAAGACGTTTCTCCATTTGTTATAGTTATTTGTGCAAGGTAAGATTCCTCTCATTAGTTGAGTATTCCTCAAATTCAAACTACACTGTTTGGGAACAAATTCTAACCTAAAATTTGTTAGGAAGCTCAGAACTTATTCCATCATGATTTGCATATATATAATAAAATAAAATAGAATATATATATATATATATATATATATATATATATATATATATATATATATAGTTATACCGGATAAAAGTTTCACAAATCAATATAGGTTAACGGTATAACATACTTACAATAGAAAATATAAGTAGAAAAATTATTAGGACTAAATGATGAAATTTTAAAAATGATAATATATTTTAAGAATAAGATGAAAAGGGAGACGACTTAAAACTTAACACTTAAATGAGAATAATATTAATATTAATTGGACTACGATGACTAATAAGATTAAGAGCTTAGTAAATAAGATTTTTGGTGAAACTAAAGGCAGAGGCATGACCTTAAAACAGAGAAGATGGTGATGGGAGAAAGTTCAAGAAATAATTTTTACTAAAAGATCATATTTTAAATATTGATAAAATTATAAAAATAAAAAAAATTAAAAGATTCAAAGAATCTAAAAAGTGCTAAGAAAATGATTAGTATGACAAGATATAAAACATGATAATTTTAATAGTAAATTAGTTATTAAAGATGATTAAATATATATATCATATTTAGTTAACATTACATGCATTAAAGATGAAGATCAAAGAATATTGGTTA
>LS990916.1:19584777-19779777 GCA_900464855.2 Musa schizocarpa
AGCATTGTAGGTTGGGTCACATCCACGAATGAAGAATCCAAAAGTTATTGAAGGATGGATACCTAAATCCATTCGACTATGAATTATATGTAACTTACGAGCCTTGCATTTGTGGAAAGTTAATCGACTCTCTATTTAGTGGAATTAGAGAGAGAGCCATAGTGTTATTCGAACTCATACATAGTGATGTATGTGGTCTCATGTCGACTCAAGCTATATAAGGTTATTTATACTTCATTACATTCATTAATGACTTCTCCAGGTATGAACATGTGTACTTGATAAAGTACAAGTCTGAGGCCTTAGAGAAATTCAGGGAATATAAGAATGAGGTAGAAAATCATATTGAAAAGAGTACAAAGACTCTTCGATCAGATCAAAGAGGTGAGTATTTAAGTACAGAATCTACCCAATTCCTCAAGGACCATGGGATTCTATCCCAATGGACACCTCCTTATACACCTCAGCTCAATGGTGTAATGGAAAGAATGAACGCATACTATTAGACATGGTGCAGTCCACGATGAGTTTCACCGACCTACCCATCTCATTTTGGGGATATGCCTTAGAGTTTGCAACTTATTTTTTGAACAGAGATCCCACTAAGTCAGTAGTGTCTACACCATATAAGATATAGAAAGAAAAAAACCCAATCTTTATTAGGATTCAAAAATATTGGAAAGATGATAAAGCCGATCCCACTAAGTGAATTAGTGGTTTCGTAAAAATTATATCGATTCAAAAATATCATTTGATAAAGCCGATATTGGAAAGATGTTTAAACGTAGAGTGCAAGCAAAAGTAGTAGACAATTAAATCAATTAGCAATAAAAGTAAATAGCAAGGAAAAGATCACATTGAGTTTATAGTGGTTTGGTCGTCGTAATTTACATCCACTCCTGATTCCTCTTCCGTCGAGGCCATTGGCTTCCACTAATAATCTTCTTTCAATGGGCAAAGATCAACTATTCTCTTACAACTCTTTTCTCCTTTTGACAGGCTTAGAAGAGTGATGAATCTCATATTTTAATGATGAAACCAATTGATAGTGTTTATGATCTGATTTGCGTTTTGAGTGATGCAAGAAGCTTCGATCAGGGAGAGACAATTAAAATAGGAAGAATCATGTTGGGCTAGAGTGGAACATATCAGAAAATTGGATGTTAAGCCGAAAGATCAATCAACATATCGGTAGAAGGCTTCAGGCCATGAGTTCGAGCATCGGGCCAAAAAGAGCAAAAATTACGCTAAGAAAATCGAAGTTGTGGAGGTCAACTGGCCAATTGGGCAATAGGCTGCAAGAGAGGACGATGTGTTGAAGAATCAGACGAGGCATTGATGACCCAACAAGTAGAACTATCGGTGGCGTAGTCTCTAAGACCATGTCAGGTGGTGGCACCGCTAGACTGGTGGTGGTACCGCTCAATTGTCACGGACAAACTTCTAAACAGGATGTTTAATGTAATGCTTATGTATGTCCGTGTCTTTTGGTATGTTCATGCTCTGCACAGCATGTAGAGGGACGGCCGAAGGCTTAATAGTCTCATTTTAGTTAGGTTGGTGGCCGCTTTAGGTTTGTAAATAAAGGTTGTGTCATGTGGACACAAGTGAGAGATTTTTGATCTATAATGGACCATTTTACCCTTTGTTGTGCAACTGTTCAGAGCTTATAAAGTCTGTTTGTAATTTGCATTATCTATGAAGTATTTTCGGAGATGTTTGCTTGTGGATCCCGAGTGAGGTGTTTTCTCTATCTTGTTCTCTCTTTTGTGGGTCCTAAGGGACCTTGGGAGGCTTCGGGGAGGCTGACCTTTGCGGACGGACACGTAAGGGTGCCGCACGACTTAGGCAAAACTAACTAAGTACATGACATATGGTATCAGAGCGGGACAAGCACTCATAGAAACACTTAGCATGCAAACGTG
Source organism: Musa schizocarpa (assembly GCA_900464855.2). Taxonomy (NCBI): domain Eukaryota; kingdom Viridiplantae; phylum Streptophyta; class Magnoliopsida; order Zingiberales; family Musaceae; genus Musa; species Musa schizocarpa. The sequence goes on from LS990916.1 coordinate 19,586,703, forward strand.
GGGGACCTAGTGGGGCTGCGTTGAGGGCAGTCAGCACACGCACGACCGTTTAGGGGAAAACAGGCATGGAGATGTAGGGAAAAGGAGTCGCTTGGAGGAGCGGGCATCTGAGATTGACATTCAGAGGAATGACTAACCCTTCGCGCAAGAGGCACCACGAGAACAAACAAGCTTGGAAGAATGCGGAGCGCACAAAGGTTGGGATGGCTGAGTTTGAGCTATGGCTCAACGTTAACAATCATACTTGATGGTGCTCAAGGCAAGCGAGGCATTTGGTAAAGGATGAGACCATTCAAGGTGGAATTGCTAGTCATAGGTGCCCAGCAAGCCAATCACGTGAGTGATGACACGTGTGATTTAATATAAAATCTTTTTGCTTATTATATTTTGGCATATATCACTTTATAACTATTACATAAATGCATACATATATTGTGATGTCCTTGGATTTGTGCAATGGGAATCAGATCGTAATGAGATCACGATAGTGAGATCGATTCACCTTTAAACACATATCCTAAATAATCCCGGTCATAGGTTACTTGAGAGGGATATCATGATAACAGACAGATCGGTGTGTCAGATACCCGTCCATATGATGGATGCAAACCGGTCTCATAGCCGCTTGTGTAGGGACACTAGGGATACAAGACAGTGCTCATTGGAGAATGAGTTCATCGATTGATCCGCCACGGAATGCCGGATGGTTGATAATGCCTTATTGTCGACAACCATTCTCAGAGTCCTAGTGGTGTATCCGGGTCCTTAGACTTGAGACACCAAGGATGTTCAGATGAGTGCTCCACTCTTTGATACCGAATTTATAGGTTTGGTTGTCCCGCATCTAGTACAACCTGGTCATTGGGAGTGGTAAATCGAATTTACGAGGGCTATTGAGTGTCGATAGAGGATCATCCACTCTCGGGTGTCATGAGAGGAATATCCCATGTGTTCTTGCTCGCATAAATCCCCGCCGTGGTCATTCGGGTTGAGAGAGAAAGAGTTCTCCCGGGAGAACTGGACGTTTTGAGACTCGAGAAGAAACCGTGTGGGTCTGACAACACCATGCTCGATATACGGTCTTTGGTATATTAGATGGATGAGGGACTATAGGTATACGATAATTGAGGACAGATAGGTCCAATGGATTGGATTCCCCTATATCGTCTGGGGACTACGGCGTAGTGGCCTAGTATGTTCGTAGTCGATGAGTCGAGTGAATTATTACAGAGATAATAATTCACTGAGTTAGAAGGAGTTCTGACAGGTATGACTCATGGCCAGCTCGATATTGGGCCTAGAGGGTCACACACATATGGTAGGCATTGCGATGAATAGAGGTTCGGATATGAGATATCCGACGGAGCCCTTGTCTTATTGGATGCAGATCCAATACCACTAGGGGGGAGGACCCATTAGGGTTTGACAGGGACCCTATAAATAGGAGGGATTCAGAGCCCCATGGGCTAGAGAGCTTTGTTTGCCTTTTCCTATTCTCCTCTCTATCTCCACCTCGAGTAGGTCCGAGTTTTGAGGAGCATCGTCGCGAACCCCTCGCTGTGGTGGATCACCACTAGAGAGGAGGACGCTTGACCTCCTTCACCCTCTCCTAAGGATCTGCAAGGAAACAGGATATACGATCTCCCTAGGTAACACAATCTACTCTATACGCCAGTTTCATGTTTCATGGATTTTTGGCGCATCAATCTTCGCGACGACGACAAACATCTCTTTGGGGAATCGGGGATTTTGTTTTTCTTGTTCTTCCGCCAAGATATGATGTCGCCCCAAGGATTTACCAATAGTGGTATCGTGAGCCGTTGTTATTCGTGCGTAATGATTGGTTTTGAACCGCATGTGTTGTGTTTAGGAAGAATTTTGACGCCAAAATTGTTGATAAAAAAAACAAGGAAGGGCAACAACAGCTTGCTGCCCTCGATCCACGCATGCGTAGCTAGAACCGGAATACGGAAGCAATCGGGGGCCGCGCTCGCCGGGGTCATTGGCAAAGCAGTTTGTTTGTCTGGCGGGCTGGTAGCCCACGTGCGAGGCGCCGCGGAAGCTACCGCCGCCGCCCCGCGGGCTTAAACCCTCTATAGGGGTCCGCCGAGACAACATCGCCATGGAGGCGGCGACACACCGAAAAGGGGGCCCACCGAAATGGGCGCAATGGCCGCCGCTGCCCCGCATGGCCAAAACCCTAGGGGTTGTCGCCGGGCCGAGACAAGACCGCCGCCGGAGGCGGCGACACTCGAAATAATTTCACCCAAAGCGCGTAAGAACGGGCGGGCGGAGCAGCCGTCACAGCGAAGGGCAAGGTTTCGCCCCAGAAGCCGCCCGCAGAGGGTGGCGGCGGTGGCAACAGCGAAAAGGGGAAAGGGCATTAGGGTTTTCTAGGCAAAATATAGTTTTGCCCCTCGAAATTTGAGAAATTCCAGTTTCTGTCTTTTGTCCAAATTATGAAAATAACCCTATGAATTCAGAAATTCCCTATAATGCCCCTAATTTCAGAAAATATTAATTAATTAAAAGGTTTAGTTGATTATTATTATTTTTATTATTATTATTATCTAGTAGTCCTACATGATGATGATTATTTATACATGTGATGTATGATGTGTGGACGGATGATCATGGACCGTGTGATGTGTGTACCTGTGATTATTATTATTGAGGTCTGCGAACCTCCATTATATTTCTCGTTTATTGTCCGCCCGCGTGCTCTCGATTAAGTTGTAATCACATGAGGAGGCACAGCGGGAGCGTGGATGCGATTGCGGGACCCACGAGACGAACGATCGTGATGCATGAAGATGCATCAAGATGTCGACGGAACCGACAAGGATGAAATGGACGATCACAGGGTATGGAGATTCACCGTTGCACACATAGATCTTGATGTGAGTGATTAGGCCTACTGGCTCGGGCCTAATCATATTAGGTTGTGGTCCATGATCATCTGGTGTAATTGCTTATACACATACTAGATATGTATATATATTTGCATGCGATGTAGATATATATTAAATATGTATATGTGTGACATGTCATATTAGGAGACCAAATCATAGAAACATCTCTCGATAATATTTGTCCAGAAAACGGAGGCAATTAGATTGATTGACCCGTGGCCTTCCATCGTTATAAGTAGGAACCCATTCCTGTGTAGGTTGAGTTGGTCGAGTCCCTCGAGACTCACCTATATCGCGATTCGCCATCTTGCTTACTACGACATAGAGATGTCACCAAAGTGACCGAGGGCATGGTATACTTGGTCGAGTCCCCGAGGGTATATCATCAAACCGACTCATCTTGTAATGAAGGTGTTGACTTAACCGAAAGCATCATAGTTGGTCGAGTCCCTCGAGGCCATGGTGATTCTGAGGTCGAACAGACGGAATCACAAGGAGTTGTTATCGACAAGAGTTGCCTACCTTTTAGGCTTAGTGTGATTGGTCGAGTCCCTCGAGGTTACACTAAGACGGCCGATTGATCCTCGATCCCCACTAGAAGTCGGGCCGAGACTTCCGCTTTCACATACCGAGGGTGTCGCGTGACTTGTTAGTAAAATAGTGGGGAGCATATTAAGATAGAAGTCCATATCTTGATAGTTTATTTCTTGCAAAATCTGCATGTTATTCATTTCTACTACATCTTTATTTTTAAAATGTCACTTTCAAATCCCTTTACGTGGCATACTTGATGTCAACAACTTCACCGGTCCAAATTATATGGATTGGCCCAGAACTTGAGAATTGTTCTCACAGCTGAGAAAAAAATCGCGGTACGCCTTTGATACAATGATGCCTACCAAGAAGGGGCAAACGAGGATGAGATCGCCGCCACGCGGAAGTACATTGATGACTCCACTCTTGCTCAGTGCTATATGTTGGGCTCTATGACTCCTGAGTTACAGAGACAACATGAAAAGATGGATGCCAGATCCATTCTCCTACATGTCCACAAATTGTTTGAGGAACAGGGAAGGACTCAGTGATATGAGATATCTAAGAGCCTCTTCCACGCTAGGATGACTGAGGGGACACCGGTTCAGAACCATGTCCTAAAGATGATTGAGTGGATAGAGAAACTCACAAGTCTAGGAATGGTCATAGAGGATAACTTATGTATGGACGTTGTGCTTCAGTCCCTACTAGATTCCTTTTCATAGTTCATAATGAATTTTAATATGAACAAGCTTGAAGTGACTCTCCCAGAGCTTCTCAATATGTTGAGGCAGAGAGTACTATCAAGAAAGAGAAGCCAGTTCTCTACATTGGTGAGACCAAAAGGAAAAGGAAAGCAGAAAGGTCCCTTAAGAAGGGAAAGGGCAAGGTCAAACCAGGTAAAGCAAAGGTTGCTAAGAAAGACCCAGCAAAGGACAAAGGCCAGTGCTTCCACTGTGGTAAAGATAGGCACTGGAAGAGAAACTGCAAAGAGTACCTTGCAGAAAGGGCGAAACAAAAGCTTGATGAAGCTTCAGGTACATTCATGATCAGTCTCCATTTGTCAGACTCTTATGATAACATATGGGTATTGGATACCGGTAGTGCTTATCATATATGCAATTTGTTGCAGGTTCTGGCAAGGCCTAGGAGACTAGAGAGAGGCGAGATGGACCTCAAGATGGGTAATGGAGCAAAAGTTGTTGTAGTAGCTGTTGGCGAGGTCGCCCTACATCTGCCTAGTGGAGCTTTTATTGCATTAGATGCATGTTATTTTGTTCCTTCTATTATCAAAAACATTATCTCCATTTCATGTTTAACAGTTAGTGGATATAAATTTGTTTTTGAGAACAATGGTTGTTCGATATTATTAGATGATAAGATCATCATGAAAGGAACATTGCATAATGGTTTATTTATATTAGACACCACTCCACATATCATGAATGTAAATGTGTCCAAAAGGAAACGAGATGAGTTGAACAGTGCATACCTGTGGCATTGTAGGCTAGGTCACATCCATGAAAGAAGGATTCAAAAGTTGCTAAATGATAGATATCTAGATCCATTCGACTATGTGTCATATGCAACTTGTGAGCCTTGCATTCGTGGAAAACTGACCAACTCTCTATTTAGTGGAACTAGAGAGAGAGCCACTGAGTTGTTGGAACTCATACATAGTGATGTATATGGACCCATGTCAACTCATGCTATTGGAGGTTACTCCTACTTCATTACATTTACTGATAATTTCTCAAGGTATGGATATGTGTACTTAATGAAGTACAAGTCCGAGGCCTTTGAGAAATTCAGAGAGTATAAGAATGAGGTAGAGAACAAGACTGGAAAGAGTATCAAAACTCTTCGATCAGATCGAGGAGGTGAGTACTTAAGTACAAAGTTCACTCAGTTCCTCAAGGACCATGGGATATTATCCCAATGGACACCTCCTTATACACCTCAGCTCAATGGTGTCTCTGAAAGGAGAAATCATACATTATTAGATATGATACGGTCCATGATGAGTTTCGTTGACCTACCCATCTCATTCTGGGGATATACCCTAGAAACCACAGCTTACCTTCTGAACAGAGTTCCAACTAAGTCGGTAGTGTCTACACCATATGAGATATGGAAAGGGAAGAAGCCTGATCTTAAGGTTGTTAAGATTTGGGGCTGCCCTGCACATGTTAAAAGACACAACCCCGATAAGTTAGAATCAAGGACAGAGCGGTGCAAATTTGTGGGATACCCCAAGGAAACTTGTGGGTATTATTTCTATCATCTCGAGGACCAAAAGGTCTTTGTAGCTAAGAGAGCAGTGTTCCTTGAGAAGGAACACATTCTTGGCGGAGATAGTGGGAGAATGATAGAATTGAGCGAGGTTGGAGAACCAAGCTCGAGCACCACTCTACAGCCCGAGTCTGTTCAGGTACCTAATACACAAGTTTCAACTTTACGCAGATCTGATAGAGTATCCCATCCTCTTGAGAGATATGTGGGACATATTAGAGGAGAGGATGTAAAGGATATTGATCCGTAGACCTACGAGGAGGCTATTATGAGTATAGACTCCAGGAAGTGGCAAGAAGCCATGAATTCTGAGATGGATTCTATGTACTCCAATAAGGTTTGAAACCTAGTTGATGTGCCCGAAGGTATTGTACCCATCGGTTGCAAGTGGATCTTTAAGAAAAATATCGGAGTAGATGGAAAGGTAGAGACCTATAAAGCAAGGCTAGTAGCTAAGGGGTATCGTCAAAGGCAAGGTGTTGACTATGACGAAACCTTCTCACCCATAGCAATGCTAAAATCCATCAAAATTCTATTGGCTATTGCAGCACACTATGATTATGAGATCTGGCAGATGGATGTGAAAATCGCATTCCTCAATGGGAACCTCGAGGAGGAGGTGTATATGATGCAACCTGAGGGATACGTGTCCAAGAACTGTCCAGATAAGGTGTGTAGGTTGCTTAGATCCATTTATGAATTAAAGCAAGCTTCCCGAAGTTGGAACATAAGATTTGATGAGGCAATCAGATCTTATGACTTCTTTAAGAACGAAGATGAGCCTTGTGTATACAGAAAGGTAAGTGGGAGCGCTATCACCTTTTTGGTGTTATATGTGGATGACATCCTAATCATTGGGAATGACGTAGGAATGCTATCCACAATAAAGGCTTGGTTATCTAGACACTTCTCCATGAAGGACTTAGAGGAAGCATCCTATATTTTGGGGATTAGAATCTGTAGAGATAGATCCAAGAGGATGCTTGGCTTGTCATAAGATTTTCTATATGAATCATAAGATTTCTTATGCATGAATTGAAATCTTTTTCTCCTATGTTTCTTTTTGTGATTTACAAAAGAGAATATCTTTTTCAGAATTTATGACTTCAAATTTTTTTTTGAAGATCTTTTACTATTTGATCTCTTAATAATTCTTTTTGATTATTTAAGAGGAGATTTGTCAAAATCAATCATGTCTTTTGGTATTCACATGATCTTTGATATTATCTTTCATGATATGATGTGTAATTCCTTTGCATTTGTGGTAAACATTATGTTACAAGTAGAGCATTGATGTAAAAAAAAAGAGGTACCATTGTATGCTTCCACTTTTCTTCTTTCTTATTTATAATGACAAAGGGGAGAAAGGAAATCACTTGCATTTCAAGAGATCGATAAATCTATTTATTTCATTTTGAATCTCTCGAAAGTGATCTTGATATCTTGACAAATTGAATGGGGAGAAAATAAATTATGAATGCTTGGTATCATGATCAAAATGTTGATCTAATGTATGAAGTGATAAATGCTTCAAAATTTTAATGTCTTAGCATCATGAATGTTATGCCCAAAATGATGTATCATAAATGCTTGAGTATCATGTATGATATGCTCATAGTGATGATTGATTTATTTTTGGTATCATGCATGAAGTAAGGATGAAATGTAAGGTTTTAAAATTGTACATGTTTTAATTTGAAACTATAATGATACACAAACATATTGAATTAAGAATGATACTTTATTTTTATCATGGTTTGAAAATTGATGCAAAGGGAAAAGAATTATAACATTGTATTCTTCCCTTCTATTGGATAATGACAAAGGGGGGAGATAAATTTACTAGCTTACATGCTCTAAAATGATATAAAATTTGTTAGCTTGCATGTTCTAAAATGATGTAAAACTTGCAAGGAAAAAAAAACTTGCTAGGAAGCAAAATTGCTAGCTTGCATTTCTCCAAAGAGAAGAAAGAACTTGCTATCTTGAACATCACCAAGAATTGCTAGCTTGCGATCTCAAGATAAACAAAAGTACTATCTTGCTATCTTAAGAAGCAAAAGTGAAAACTTGTAAAATTTACAATCTTGCACATCTTTAAAATTAATGATGATTTAGTGATTATGCATGTTGTAAAGTGATGAAAAATTTGCTAGCTCGTATGTTGTAAAACTTACATATCTCAAAAACTTGATAGTTGTATTTCTTTTTTTTGTTGGTGACAAAAGGGGAGAAGGTATAATGATAATCATGCATGGAATTATGTATTGAAATTTTGATTATGTATGATTTTATGATGACATATTTTTTGAATTTTTGAATTCAATAGTTCTATCAATATGACATATTGATAGGGGGAGTTAAGGTTAACTCCATCATCAATTAGTTGTCATCATAAAAAGGAGAGATTGTTGAATCTTAGATTTTGATAATGAAACCAACTAATAGTGTTTATGATCTTATCTGCATTTTGAGTGATGTAGGAAGCTTCGATCAGGGAGAGACAATTAAAGTAGGAAGAATCATGTTGGGCCAGAGTGGAATATGTTAGAAGATTGGACGTTGAGCCGGAGGATCGGTCGACGTATTAGCAAAAGGCTTCGGGCCATGAATTCGGGCATCGGACCAAGAAAAATAGAAATTACGCCAAGGAAATCAGAGTTACGGAGGTCAATTGGCTGATTGAGTAATAGGCCGCAAGAGAGGACGATGCGTTGAAGAATCAGATGAGGTGTTGATGAACCAATGATATGGAGGATAATATTTTATTTAATTTTATAATAATTGTCTAGATCGAAGTCGGTTTTAGGTATAATTGGGTTGGAATTAGACCAACTCAATTATGGACCAATTGGGCCCAAATTTAGGATATGTTGGGCCAAGTGAAAGGCTCAAACAGTGACTCAACAAATGGAACCGTTGGTGGCACAATCTCAAGACTGTGTCAAGCGGTGGCATCGCTAGTCTGGGCAATGGTATCGCCCAGACATAGTCTCTGAGACTGTGTTACGCGATGGTACTGCTCATTGGCAAGGTGTCAAGCGATGGTACCACCTAGTGTTAGTGCTGTAGGTGGTGGTACCGCCTAGCACTAGCGGTGGTACCACTAGTACCCAAAAAATCCTGGATAAGACTAGTTTTGGCTCCAAGTTTGAGTCCATTTAGAGCTTATAAATACCCCTCTCATCCCTGGTTAAGAAACACAAGCACAGAGAACTTAAAAGTGGGAAAACACTGTAGCAATCACTTGAGAAATCCCCTTATCTAGTTCTAAAGTTTAGAATTCTATTTAGAGAGGAGTGAGTACTTGTAAAAGGTTGTCTCCTAAACCTGTGAAAAGGAGAAGAAGAGTGTAAAAGTATAGTTGATCTTTGCTCATTGAAGGAAGATCGTTAGTGGATGTCGGTGGCCTCGACGGAAGAGGAATTAGGAGTGGATGTAGGTCATGACGATCAAACTACTATAAAAATCTAGTTTGCATTTACTTCTTGCTATTTACATTTATTGCAAATTGAATTCTTACTTTTACTACGCTTCCATATGCTTTCAAGTTAAATACATTTCCGATATCAGTTTTATCGAAATGAAGATTTTCGAACCGACGTGGTTTTTATTTGCTATACTAATTCACTTCCCCCACGCCCCCCCCCCCGCCCCCCTTAGTGCTAGTCATAGGTGCCCAGCAAGCCAATCACGTGAGTGATGACACGTGTGACTTAATATAGAATCTTTTTGCTTATTATATTTTGGCATATATCACTTTATAACTATTGCATAAATGCATACATATATTGTGATGTCCTTGGATTTGTGCAATGGGAATCGGATCGTGATGAAATCACGATAGTGAAATTGATTCACCTTTAAACACATATCCTAAATAATCCCGGTCATAGGTTACCCGAGAGGGATATCGTGATAACCGGACAGACTGGTGTACTGTATACCCGTCCATATGATGGATGCAGCTGGTCTCATAGCTGCTTGTGTAGGGACACTAGGGATACAGTACAGGTGCTCATTGGAGAATGAGTTCACTGATTGATCCGCTTACGGAATGCTGGATGGTTGATGATGCCTTATTGTCAGACAGCGATTCTGTAGTCCTAGTGGTGTATCTGGTCCTTAGACTTGAGACACCAAGGATGTCCTGTATGAGTGCTCCACTCTTTGATACCAGACTTATAGGTTTGGTTGTCCCAGATCTAGTACAGTTGGTCATTGGGAGTGGTAGTCGACCTTACGAGGGCTATTGAGTGTCGATAGAGGATAATCCACTCTCGGCGTCATGAGAGGAATATCCTATGTGTTCTTGCTCAGACAAATCCCTGGCCAGGGTCATTCGGGTTGAGAGAGAAAGAGTTCTCCAGGAGAATCCGATTAGAGAGAGACTCGAGAAGAAACCGTGTGGGTCTGATAATACCATGCTCGATATACGGTCTTTGGTATATTATATGGATGAGGGACTATTGGTACACGGTAACTGAGGACAGACAGATCCAATGGATTGGATTCCCCTATATCGTTTGGGGACTATGGCGTAGTGGCCTAGTACGTCCGTAGTCGATGAGTCGAGTGAATTATTACAGAGATAATAATTCACTGAGTTAGAAGGAGTTCTGACAGGTATGACTCACGGCCAGCTCGATATTGGGCCTAGAGGGTCACACACATATGGTAAGCATTGCGATGAATAGAGGTTCAGATATGAGATATCCGACGGAGTCCTTGTCTTATTGGATGCAGATCCAATACCCACTAGGGGAGGACCCATTAGGTTTTGACAAGGGACCTCTCTAAATAGGAGGGATTCAGAGCCCCATGAGCTAGAGAGCTTTTGTTTGTCTTTTCCTATTCTCCTCTCCATCTCCACCTCAAAGTAGGTCTGGAGTTTTGAGGAGCGTCGTCGCAACCCTGCTGTGTGGATCACTACTAGAGAGGAGGACGCTTGACCTCCTTCACCCTCTCCTAAGGATCTGCAAGGAAACAGGGATATACGATCTCCCTAGGTAACACAATCTACTCTATACGCAATTTCATGTTTCGCGGATTTTTGCGTATCAATCTTCGCACGACGACGAACATCTCTTTGGGAATCGGGGATTTTGTTTTTCTTGTTCTTCCGCTGCGCATATGATGTCGCCCCCAAGGGATTTCCCAACACTTAGTGCCGACTCGATCCTAACATAGAGAACCTTTACACCCCCTTTTTATAAGGTAACCCTCACACACCTCCTTAGCTCAACTTCTATGCTCAAGGAGGAGAGAGCTCAACATTTTGGTAGAGTTTTCTTAGTTTTTTCCTTAAGAATTCTTCCTCCTTTCTTGATGCCCAAGTGGTGTATTTACAGACCCAAATGGTTTAAAAAATGAAGAAAAAAAATTTAAATTTCTACGTCTTCTATGTAGTACCACCACCTACACTAGGTGATACCATTGTTTGCTAGTCTGACACTGGGCAGTACCATTACCTGAAACACTAACACTGGGTGGTACCACTATCCAGCTTGATGGTACCACTGCCTAATAGTCTCGGAGACTGCTTTTGACTTTTCCAGCTCCTAGGCGATTCCACCGCTAATTTGGCGATGCCACCACCTTACCCAACTTTTGGGTCACTGAATGGGCCTCCCAATAAGCTCAAATCAGCCCTAATTTAGGCTCAATTAGCTCCTAATTGAGTTAGCATGATTACACAAAAAATAACATAATTAGCCCCCTAAATTACTTTAATCTAGATAAATGATTACAAAATGAGAACACTATGTTATCTGACATATCATTGGTCTATCTAGTGCTACGTCCGATCCTTCGGTGCATCGTCCTCTCCTTCGGCGTATTGCCCAATTGACATGTTGACCTCTTGTAACATCCGATTTCTTTGGTACAATGTCCGACACAAAGTCCTTCGACACTTCGACCACTCCTTCAGCTCGACATCCAATCTTCTGATATGATTCACTCTGACCCAATGTCTGATACTTCCTACTTCAATCAATTTATCTTTCCAAGATTGAAGTTAGTCCTACGTCACTCAAACGTATATTAGATCATAACTTCATCAATTGATTTCATCATCAAAATTCGAGATTCAACAATCTCCTCCTTTTTTATGATGACAATCAATTGATGATAGAGTTTCACTAAACTCTCCCTATCTATATGCTATATTGAATTAAAGTAAAATCAAATTCAAAAATAGTGATAACCTTTGAATTCAAGTTGAAACACTATTATTACATGCATCATAATATCAAATTATGAGTTAAAATTTCATTGCATACATAATTTGAAATCATCATAAAACATATCAAGGTATATCATACCATGCATGATTCAAATCATCATCAAAACTTCTCCCCCTTTATCATCAACAAAAAGGAGAAAAGTGTAACTATCAAGTTTTTTGAAACATGCAAGTTTTACATCACTTTAGAATATGCAAGTTAACAAGTTTTAGAGATGTACAAGTTTAGTAATTTTGCCTCTCTTTAGATATGCAAGCTAGCAATTTTTTGCTTCTCTTGAGATGAGTAGATGAGTAAGTTTAGCAAATTTTCTTTTCTTTGAAATGTACAAGCTAGAAATTTTTCTTTTATTTGTGATGTGCAAGCTAGCAAGACTTTCTCCCCCTTTGTCATTGCCAAATGGAAAAGAATAATACAATGTTATAAATATTTTCCCTTTACATCAATTTTCAACATGATATAAGATATACAACCATAAATACAAAGGAATTGTATATATGAAAATCAAGTTGTAAACATCAAGGAGTCAAGTGATATATCATAGTTTATTTGGATAAGTGTCCTCTTTAATAAACAACAAAAGAATCATAGGAGAATAAATAATGAAAGACCTTGATTCATATAACAAATTCTCTAAGTTATAAATATCGAGAAATCAAGATCATGATTAGAATAAAAACTTCTCTATAGTAAATGGCAAAAAGAGACATAGGATAACAAATAAAAGATCTCAATTCACGCATAATAAATCTCAAGTCATCAAGATCATGATTCATAGAAAAAATCTCAAGTTATAATTCTAAGAAATCAAAAGAGAAATCATGATTTGAATAAAACTCATTCAATTTAATTTAACAAATCATCAAAATCACTTTCATAGTTCAAGAGATTCAAGAATATCATAAATAGATTCATCAATCTCTTATTGAAAATTTTAATAAGATAGAGATTAAGAAATTTTCAAGAAAAATATATTCCTTTTTTTTGTTTCAATTTATGTGATTGATTTCATACAAGCATGCCCAATTCTTATATATATATATATATATATATATATATATATATATATATATATATATATATATATATATATATATATATATATGCCAAATCCATGCATTATTGTTTAAAAAAAAAAAAAGTTTCATTACAATCATCAAGATCAATATTTAAGCGTTCAAGGAATTATTCTTATATGGTATATAAGCATTAGATTCATATTTAATTTTATATCACTTATTATGTAAATGCTTAATGAGTTATGTCTATTAACAATACATCTTGAATCAAAGGTTTGATTTGTTACAAAATAATCCAATGCTAATGATCTTTCTTTTGTTGTTTCGGTTAGTGAGCTTTATAAAGTGTGTTGGATCTATCATATGCCTTGAGCATCCACAATCAAAATAGTATTTTTTGTTCCTAGCTTTCGATTTTAGAGATATCTACAAGAAGGGTGGGTTTGTTCTAGGTACCCATATAGCTTTGGGTCTCTCATGATTAGATCTACCTATTAAATCATTTATGGTTCATTTAGGAACCTAAATTAATTTATGTGAGTCATACTTTTTAAATGAATAATTATAGGCAAAATGATCATGTCTACCATAAAAATTATACTTAACCTTAGGGGAAACATGTAAAGTTGGTCCTTTAACAAAAATAATAAGCTTTTGTTGAGTATTACTACTCACAAAACCATTTTTTTCTTTTATATGTACACGACTTTTGTTAGCAAGGATCATATTTAAAGATTTATTTTTAATTTTAAATTTTTCTAAAGTTTGTTGTAATACTATATTTTCTTTCTTAGGTGAATCTAATTCTTCATACTCAATGCAAGGGGATAACAAGCATTTATCATACTCATTTTTAAAAATTTTAAATTCATTAGAAAGAGAAGTATAATCTTTTTTTAGCATTTTATATTTCTTACTAACTAATTTAAAATCATCAAACAACTCATGAAATGCATTAAGTAATTCATCGGAAGGCAAATAAGATTCATTTGAGTCACTTACCTCATCATTGAGAGCCATTAAGGCATAGTTTACTAACTCACTTTTGTTGGTTTGCTCCTCATCTTCGAATGTACTCGATTTGTCCTATATTGCCTTGAATGCTTTCTTCTTCTTTGACAACTTCTTCTTTAGTTTTGTACACTCATCTTTGGAGGCCTCGGCTTCTTGCGTTCGTAGCAAGTGGTTGTATCCTTTTTTAGTTCATTTTTAGATTCTTGTTTTAATTTAGTCTTGTTCTTTTTTATCAACTTTTTAATTTTTTTTGTGAGGAGTTCTATGTCATCTTCACTTGAGTTCTCGCTCAAGTGGTCTTCTTTGGTTCTAAGTGCAATAACCTCCCTATTATTTGGAAGGTTATCCTCATGTTTGTCATGTGCCAAATATGTCATTTCCTATGTCATTAAAGATTTGATAAGTTCTTCAAGTGGAAAATTGTTCAAGTCCTTTGCTTCTTATATTGTCATTACTTTTGGATCCAAACTTTTTGGAAGGGACCTTAGTATTTTATTTACAAGTTCAAGGTTAGAAAAACTTTTATCAAGTACTTTTAAACCATTAATGACATCTGTAAAATGAGTGTACATGTCTCCAATGGTTTCGCTTATTTCCATTTGAAATAATTCAAAACCATACATCAAAAGGTTAATTTTAAAATCTTTAACTCTATTTGTGCCTTCATATGTAATTTCGAGTGTGTCAAATATCATATGCAGTTTCACATATAGAAATACGATTAAATTCTTTTTTTATCCAAAGCACAAAACAAAACGTTCATCACTTTAGCATTCAAAGAAAAAGTCTTCTTCTCCAAATCATTCCATTCATTCATTGGTTTAAAAGACTTTTGAAATCATTTTCAATTATATTCCATAAATTGAAATCCAAAGAAAACAAGAAAACTCTTATTCGTGTTTTCCAATATTTGTAGTCTATCTCATTAAACATAGGAGGACGAATGATAAAGTGACCCTCTTGAATGCTGAAAAAAATTATTTAGTTCTCTTGAGTTTTAAACCAATTAAGAAAAACTTAGCTCTTATACCAATTGTTAGGATCGAAATTAGCACTAAGAGGGGGGGTAAATTAGTATTTTCATAAAAAATATATCGATTCAGAAATATCATTCGATAAAACCATATCGAAAATATGTTTAAATGTAGAGTGCAAGCAAAAGTAGTAGACAATTAAATCAATTAGCAACAGAAGTAAACAGCAAGGAAAAGAGCACATCGAATTTATAGTGGTTTGGTCATCGTGACCTACGTCGACTTTCAATTCCTTTTCCGTCGAGGCCACTGACTTCCATATCTTCTTTCGATGGGAAAACATCAACTACCCTCTTATAATTCTTTTCTCCTTTGATAGGCTTAGGAGAGAACCTTTACACCTCGTTTTTATAAGGTAACCCTCACATAGCTCCTTAGATCAACTTCTAAGCTCAAGGAGGAGGGAACTCAATGTTTTGGTAGAGTTTTATCAGTTTTTTCCTTAAGAATTCTTGCTCCTTTCTTGCTACCCGAGTGGGGTATTTATAGACCCTAAATGGTTTCAAAAATAAGCTAAAAAATTAAATTTCTAGGTCTTCCGGGTACGAGCGATACCACCGCCTGCATTGGACGATACCATCGCCTACTGGTCTAACACTAGGTAGTACCACTGCCTAACACACTGATACTAGGCGGTACCACTGCCTAGTCTAACGGTACCACTACCTGATAGCCTTAGAGACTAGGCTTTTGATTTTTCTAGCTCATAGGTAGTTCCACAGCTAGTTTGGCGGCGCTACCACTAAACTCAACTTTTGGGTCACTGAATGGATCTCCCAATGAGCCCAAATTAGTCCCAATTTAGGCCCAATTGACCCCTAATTGAGTTAGCATGATTACACCAAAAACTAACTCAATTAGCCCCCTAAACTACTTCGATCTAGACAAATGATTACAAAGCGAGAATATAATGTTGTTTGGCACATCATTGGTTTATCCGGTGCTTCGTCCGATTCTTTTACGCATCGTCCTCTCCTTCAATGTATTGTATAATCTGCATGTTGACCTCTTGCAACATCTGATTTTCTTAGCATAATGTTTAATCCTTCGGCACGATGCTCGAACTCATGGCACGAAGTCCTTTCGGTATGTCGACTACTCCTTCAACCCGACGTCCAATCTTATCACATGATTCACTTTGACCCAATATTTGATTTTTCTTGCTTTAATCAATTTGCCTTTCCATGATTGAAGTTAGTCTTACATCACTCAAATGCACATTAGATCATAACTTTATCAATTAATTTCTTTATCAAAATTCGAGATTCAACAATCTTAAGGTTGTTAAGATTTGGGGTTGCCCTGCCTATGTTAAGAGGCACAACCCTGATAAATTGGAATCTAGGACAAAACAATGTAAGTTCGTAGGATACGACAAGAAAAGTTATGGGTATTATTTCTATCACCCCGAGAACCAAAAGGTTTTTGTAGCCAAGAGAGCGATGTTTCTTGAGAAGGAACATATTCTTGGTGAAGACTATGGGAGCATGATAGAGTTAAGCAAAGTTAAAAAACTTAGCTCAAGCACCATTTTGCAGCCTGAGTCTATTCAGGTATCTAACATATAAGCTTAAATTTTATATAGGTCCGATAGAGTACCTCATGCTCCTAAGAGATATGTGGGACATATTAGAGGAGAGGATGTTGAGGATATTGATCCTCGGACCTACGAGAAAGCTATTACGAGTATAGACTCCAATAAGTGGCAAGAAGCCATGAATTTTAAGATAGATTTCATGAACTCCAACAAGGTTTAGAACCTTATTATACACTTAGAGAGTATCATACCTATTGGTTGCAAGTGGATTTCAAGAATAATATAGGAGTTGATGGAAAGGTTGAGACCTATAAAGTAAGGCTAGTAGCTAAGGGGTATCATCAAAGGCAAGGTGTTGACTATGACGAAACCTTTATTAGTCATAGGTGCCCTACAAGCCAATCACATGAGTAATGACATGTATGACATGATACGTAGTCTTTTTGCTTATTATTATTATAACATACTCTCACTTTATATTTCTTATTATATATATATATATATATATATATATATATATATATATATATATATATATATATATATATATATATATATATATATATATATATATTATGATGTCCTGGATCTGTGTCAAATCATGATGAGATCGTGATAATGAGATCGATTCACCTTTAAACATAGACCTTAAATAATCTTGATTATAGGTTACTCGAGAGGGACATCCAGATAATTAAATAGATTAGTATACTATAAACCCATTTATATGATTAAGGCGAGTGGTCTCATAGCTGCTCATATGGGGACACTAGGAATACAGTGCAAGTGCTCATTGGAGAATGAGTTCACTGATTAATTTACTTACAAATTGTTGGATGGTTGATGATGCTTCATTGTCATATAGTAATTTTGTCATCCCAATAGTATACTTGGTCCTTAGACTTGAGACACTAATGATGTCTTGTATGAGTATTCCACTTTTTAATATTGGACTTATAGGTCTGGAAGTTCCAAATCTAGTATAATCAATCATTGGGAGTAGCAACTAACCTTACAAGGGCTATTGAGTATCAATAAAGGATCATCCACTCTCGGTATCATGAGAGAAATATTCTATGTGTTCTTGCTCATATAAATCCTTGGCCAAGTTTATTCGAATTGAGAGAGAGAGTTCTTCAGGAGAATCTGATTAGAGCGAAACTCTAGGAGAAACCGTATGAGCCTGACAGTACCATACCTGGTATATGATATTTGAGATATTAGATGAATGAGGGACTATAAATATATGATAACTAAGGATAAATAGGTCCAAAAATTTGGATTCCCTTGTATCGTCTAGGGATTGCAGCGTAGTGGCATAGTACGTCCGTAGTCGATAAGTTGAGTGAATTATTATGAAGATAATAATTCACTAAGCTAGAAAAAGTTCTGATAGATAGGACTCACGGCTCGCTCGATATTGAGCCTAGAGGGTCATAAGCATATGGTAGGCATTGCGACGAGTAGAGGCTCAGATATGAGATATCCATTGGAGCCCCTATCTTATTGTATATCCAATAAACTCCTGAATTATTGAATTTCATGGATGAGATACAATAAGAACTAATAAGATATTATTGGATAGAGATCCACTAATCTAAGAGGCTTAGGTAATTGGATGAAAATCTAATACCCAATAGGGCAGGATCCATTATGGTTATGTTAACTAGGGGCCTCGATAAATTGGAGGGAACTAAAGGCCCATAGGATAAGGCTTCCTGATTACCACCTCCTATTCTCCTCTCCCTTTCTCCTCCTCAGATAGCAGGTGTAGAGATTTGGGTAACAATTTGAGGATTGTCGTTACAACCTTACTGTGTGGATCACCACTAGAGAGAATGACACTTGAAATCTTTTATCCAATTCAACATATCTATAGGAATTCAAGGATATATGATCTTCCTATGTATAATAATATCTCACATGTGGATTTAAGTTTCACGGGTTTTTGTGCATCAATTTTCGCACGATGATAAACACCTTTTGGAAAATTTGAGATTTTTGTTTTATATTTTTTCACTACGCATATAATGTCACCCCCAGATTTCCCAATAACCTTCTCACCCGTGGTTATGCTAAAATCTATTTGAATTCTATTTGCTATTACAACACACTATGATTATGAGATCTAGCAAATAGATGTGAAAAATCATATTCCTTATTGATAACCTCGAGGATGAGGAGTATATGATATAACATAAGGGATACATGTCCAAGGAAAGTCCAATTAAAGTGTGTAGATTTTTAGGTTCATCTATGGACTAAAGCAAGGTACCCAAAATTAAAATATAAGATTTAATGAGACGATCAAATCTTATGACTTTGTTAAGAACAAAGATAAGCCTTGTGTGTGTAGGAAGGTAAATAGGAGTGCTATCACCTTTTTGGTGTTATATGTGGATGACATCATGTATGAGTATTCCACTCTTTGATATCAGACTTATAAGTTTGAAAGTTCTCGATCTAGCTAGTCCAATCGGTCATCGGTAGTGGCAACCAACCTTATAAGGGCAATTGAGTATCGATAGAGGATAATCCGCTCTCGGTGTCATGAGAAGAATATCATATGTGTTCTTACTCAGGTAAATCCCTGACCAAGGTCATTTAGATTGAGATAGAAAGAGTTCTTCGGAGAATCCGATTAGAGTGAGACTCAAGTATATTCGTATACGCCTGACAGCACCATGGTCGGTATATGATTTTTGTGATATTAGATGGATGAGGGATAATAAATACATTGTAACTAAGGATAGACAGATCCAATGGATTGAATTCCCTTGTATCAGTTAGGAACTGCGGTGTAGTAGCCTAGTATATCCGCAATCAATGAGTCAAGTAAATTATTATAGAGATAATAATTCATTGAACTAGAAGGAGTTATGACATGTATGACTCATGGCTAGCTCAATTTTGGGCCTAGAGGGTCATACACATATTGTAGGTATTACGACAAGTAGAGATTCGAATATGAGATATCTGTTAGAACCCTTATTTTACTAGATACCTAGTAAGCCCCTGAATTATTGGATCTTGTGGATAAGATCCAATAAGAGCCAATGAGAGATTCTTAGGTAGAGATCCATTAATCTAAAAGACTTAAGTAGTTGGATGGAGATCTAATACCAAATATGGTAGGATCTATTAATGTTAAGTTTATAGGGACCTCTATAAATATGAGGGAACCAAATGACCATAGGCTAGACTCTTTTTGGCTGTTAGCTCCTACACTTCTCTTTCCCTCTCCTCCTCAGCCAATAGCCCCAGTTTGAGGTGTGTGGGTAGCAAGAAGGGTCGGCATTTTCTTGATCGCATGGTGCACATAGAAAAAAGGATTATGCAGCAATTTAAAGAGTCACGCGAATCACAACTAGAGAGAAGAATAATTGACCTCCTTCATCCTCTCTCACAGATTTATAATTTTCAGGGATATACGATCTCCCTATGTAACATATCTTTTACATACATGTAGTTTTCGATTTTGTGGATTTTTACGCATCAATCTTCGTATAACGATGGAAATCTTTTTTTGTGAGAAATTCTAAAAATTTTATTTTCTATTCTTTTACTACATATATGATACTATCCAGATTTCCCAACAACTTTCTATTATAGTTATTAAGGATTCAACCTCAACCTATTTAGTAAAATAGTCCATCCTGACTATTAGAAATTTTTGTTTTCATGAAGTTAGGGAAAGGGGCCTACAATATCTATCTTCCATTGAGCAAAGTGGTGAGCACCGGATTTAGGCTTTTCTTTTGTATCACTTGCACCACTGTACATACTCCATAGCATCTTTTCGAAGCAGGTTCCTTTATGGATTTAAAATATGATACAAGCAATCTTCCCAAGTGTAGGCATTGCACTTTCAAACCTTTCAAGCTATCGATTGATCCGTTGGTAGGGATCCAGTTTTGAGATAGCATACAATATCTCTCGGCCATGGCCACCACCTCTTCAATGCCAATACTAATCAGCCCTAGGGTCTCCATAACCACTTGTCCACCCGAGAGCGAGAAGCTCTCTAGGCAAATTTAAAGAGTGCATTCACCTCTCTTTTTTTTTTCTTGAGGTAGTTGCTCGATTATGTAGAAGCTTATGCTTAGGAAGAGTTCTATGTGGAGGGAGTCAGTATTCAATTTTATCCAAAGTGTATACTTAAATGTCTCCCCCTCAAGACCTATCATTAGTTGTGAGTCACTATAGACATTAAGTCAATTACATAGCAGTTTATGCTTATTAGAGAGTCACATGAGGAGAGTTTCATGTTCAGTTTCATTGTTAATATCCTTGAATCTAAATGAAGTGCATACTCAAATATCTACCTTTAAGACTTTGGAAGATCAATCCAGCTCCTTTTATGGTTATGGTAAAGCCATCATTGTGTAATATCCATGGATGATTGCCCACTATTGGTTATATTGAATAAATCATCTTGCTCGTAAAGTCAACTGTTGGGAAACCATGAAGAGTTCTAAGTGGAGGGAGTCGTATTCAATTTTATCCAAAGTGCATACTTAAATGTCTCCTCCTCAAGACCTATCATTAGTTGTGAATCACTATAGACATTAAGTTAATTACATAGCAGTTTATGCTTATTAGAGAGTCACGTAAGGAGAGCTTCATGTTCAGTTTCATTGTTAATATCCTTGAATCTAAATGAAGTGCATACTCAAATATCTCCCTTTAAGACTTTGTAAGATCAATCCAGCTCCTTTTATGGTTATGGTAAAGACATCATTGTGCAATATCCATAGTTGATTGCCCACTATTGGTTATATTGAATAAATTATCTTGCTTGTAAAGTCAACTGTTGGGAAATCACAAAGAGCATCACATGCATAGCAGAAAATAAAAACAAAATACTGATTTTTCAAATCAATCTTATCAAATCATCATGTGAAGACAAGGAGCATAAAACTCGAAAGCAACAAAAATCACATAACTACATATAATAGTTGAGATGTTCTTACATAGGAGAAATCATAAATCTCCTAATCTACATATCGTAATTCATAAATGAAGAAGTTCTCGCAAACTCCTCTCTAGAGATGATCCACACAATGGATATGGTGATAATGCATCTCCTTGTGCAACACGTTCTTTCCTCACGTTCGCGTACTACCAAATCATAGTAACCAAGGAGGGATCGGTCCATCTTGCTATCCTCTCATACCAGAGAGAGGGTAGTCGACTGAAGGAAAGGGTAGAGAGGAGATGAAGGAGATAGCAACTGCAGGGGTCTAGTCTATAACCCTTTTACTCCCAAATCCTATTTATGGAGAGCTCCTTTAACTAACCTTAATATATCCTTCTTTTTATGTATTGGATCTCCATCCAATAACCCCTAGCTTAATAGACATTGAATCCATATCCAAGAACCATTCTAAGCTCTATCACGTCTCTCCCAATGATCTATTAAAATATGAGCTTATTAGATATTCCACATCCGATCATCTATTCGTCGTGTTATCCACCATATGTGCATGACTCTCTAGGCCCAATACCGAGTTGGCTGTGAGCTATACTTGTCAGAACTCCTTCTAGCTCAGTAAATTATTATCATCATAATAATTTATTCAACTCATCAACTACTGATGTACTATGCTACTACGCTATAGTCCCTAGACAGTATAGGGGGATCTAATCCATTGGACCTGCCCGCCCTCATTTATTGTATATCTATAGTCTTTCATCTATCTAATCTCCTAGAGATTATATACTGAGGATGACACTATCAGGCCCATACAAAAATTATCCGAGTCTTACTATAATCGGATACTCCTAAAGAACTCCTTCTCTCTCAATCCAAATCTCACGCTTATCGGATTGATCACGATCTGATTGACCTTGACTAGTGATTTACTTGAATGAAAGTATATGTGATATTTCTCTCATGATATCGAGAGTATATGATCCTCTATTGACATTCAATTACTCTCGTGAGATTGGCTGCCACTCCCGATGACCGACTATGTTAGATCTAAAACTTTTAAACTAATAAGTTCGGTATTAAAGAATAGAGTACTCAAATAGAACATCCTTAGTATCTCAAGTCTATGGACTAGATATACAAATGAGACTACATAATTGTTATAGGTATCATTAACCAACTAACATTTTATAAGCGAATCATTCGGTGAACTCATTCTCCAATGAGCACCTATACTATATTCCAAGAGTTGGAAAATTTGGGATAGCATCACATGCATAATGGAAGAACAAAAAATAAAATCATAGATTTCCTATAGAAAAAAAGGTTTCTTGTCGTTATGCAAAAAAAAGGAGCATGAAAAATCGTAAAACTAAAAAACTATGCGTATATGAAAGATATATTACCTAGGGAGATCGTATATTTTTAAAATCTTATAGATCTATAAGAGAGGATGAATGAGGTCAATTGTCCTCCTCTCAAATGGTGATCCACATGGCAAGGGCTGTGAAGACGCTCCTCAAATCACTGCATAATTCTCATTTCCATGCGCACCACACAATTAAGAAGGGATTGAACCTTCTTGTTGTCCACATGCCTCAAATAAGGGCTGTCGGCTATGGAAGTGAGATAGAGAGGAGTATAGGAGGTGGAAGCCAAAAAGGGTCTAGCCTATGACCCTTTGATTTCCTCTTATTTATAGAGGCCTCTTGTTAACTTAACCCTAATGAATCTTGCCTTATTAGGTACTAGATCTTCATCCAACTATCAAAGCCTCTTAGATTAGTAGATATCTACCCAATAATCTCTAATTGTCTCTTATTGGATCTTATCTATAAGATCCAAAAATTCTATGGCTTATTGGATATCAAATAAGATAGGAACTCCAGCGGATATCTTATATTTAAAACTTTATTCGTCGCAACACCTACCATATGTGTGTAACCTTCTAGGCCTAATATCAAGCTGGCTGTGAGTCATACCTATCAGAACTCATTCTGACTCAATAAATTATTATCTCCATAATGATTCACTCGACTCATCCATCGACTATGAATATACTAGGCCACTACGACGTAGTCCCTAGACGATACAAGGGAATTAAATCTATTAGACTTGTCTGTCCTCAATTACCATATATATATAGTCCTTCATCTATTTAATATCTCAAAGACTATATACTGAGCATGGTGTTATTAGGCCCATACGAAATATGCTCGAGTCTCGCTCTAATTGGATTCTCCTAGAGAACTCTTTCTCTCTTAATCTGAATAACTCTAGCTAGGGATTTGCTTGAGCAAGAATACATAGGATATTCCTCTCATGACACCGAGAGCGGATGATCCTCTATCAACACTCAATAGCTCTCGTAAGATTAGTTACCACTCTCGATAACTAGTTGTGCTAGATATGTAACTTCCAAGCCTATAAGTCTGGTATCAAAGAGTGGAGTACTTATACAGGACATTCTTGATGTCTCAAGTCTAAGGACTAAATACACCATTGGGATAACGAAATCATTGTCTAACAATGAGGTATCATCAACCATCCAGCATTCATTGAGCGGATCGATTAGTGAACTCATTCTCCAATGAGCATATACACTATATCTCTAGTGTCCTCACATGAGCAACTATGAGACTAGCCGCCTCCATCATATGGATAAGTATATAACATACTAGTCTATCCGGTTATCTCGATATCCCTATTGAGTAACATATGACCGAGATTATTTAGGATTTATGTTTAAAGGTAAATCAGTCTTATTATCATGATCTTATCACGATCTGATTCTCATTGCACATATACATGGATATCACAATATATGTAATAGGCAATATAAAGTTAGAAAAATATCAAATAAATAATAAACAAAAAGAGTACATATCATATCACATATGTCATCACTCGCATTATTGGCTTGTAGAGCACCTATAACTAGCAATCTCCTATTTGACTTAAAGCTAATCACCTACGTCTTTGATCCACATCAAACCCTTGTAATTCTCAAATACAATATGAAACAACGACTTCGTTAGTGGATCTGAAATATTATATTCGGATGGAACTCTTTCCACTACTATATCTCCTCAGGCCACAATTTCTTTGATCAAGTGGAACCTCCTCAGAATGTGCTTAGACTTCTGATGAGACTTGGGTGTCTTCGCTTGAGCAATCGCCTTATTGTTATCATAATATAAGGGAATCAGCTCCTCACTACTTAGGCCGACTCTCAGATCTGTGATTAGCTTCTTCATCTAGCCTTCCTCTTTTGCTACTTTTGTCACAGTAATGTAATCACATCAAATATTTAAGGTATGATTTGATTTTCTTTCTTTACTTGTTATTATAATTTAAGGAAATCTTAATCTACTTCCTTGTTTGTTGATATGAATTAAGGAAATAACTATTAAGTATTCCAAATATAATAATATCATATTTGTTAGTATATTAAATGGAAATAATTTATATTAAATAAATACGAAAATTAAAATAAATTTCTCTTAATAGAGGCTCACCTCCTCCTATTTAAAGATGGGGATTTCTCTCATTCATTCCTCACCTAGTCGAGCTTGGCAAGGGTGGAACGAGGAGTAACACCTTGTTGACAAGAGGTAGGTTTCCCTACCTTTCTTAAATTTAAAAGTTTTAGCTTTTATTTTGATTCTTTAAATGTTGAAAGTTTTATAGTTTGAAAAATATGTATCAATCCTTTAAATGTCAAACTTTTTTAATAAAGTAATTAGTTAAAGTTTTCATAATATTCTTTGACCCATGATTAAAGTTTTTATTGTAGAGTTAAATATGTTAAAAATGTATTTGTTTTATATGATATTTCTTGTATTACAGTTTATCTTTAATCTTATCTGGATTAAAATCTTGTTAGATTAGAATATGTTATCTAAAATCCTTTTTGATATTTTTTTATCTGAAATTTAAAATATATTATTCTGAATGATTTAAAATATGACTAGAATATGTTGAAATTTTATATGTGTTGAAAACATGATTTTTATTTGAATTTAGAAGGCTATTTCCTTGCATTAAAAACTTATCTCTCAGTCCCTCTTTTAATGTCTTATGATTTCTTGTCAAATTTATAACGTTATTTTTTTGTATTAAAATCTTTATCGTTATCTATCTTTTAATGCATTATTATATTTTTTATTTATATTGTTAATGGGTATATGTTATGATATGAAATTGGATATTAATTGAAATGAAATTGCTCACAGGCCAGGCCCAACCCACGGGTCAAGCCTTGGCCCGTAGGCTACCCCAGCCCAACCATTATGGGCGGTCACATGCGATGCATATGACTAGTCCATGGGCCAGGGCTGGGCCAGTTTTGTGTAATGCATGCTCAATCATGTATAATGCACATGATCAGTAGATGGACTGGCTCAATCTAGCCCAATATTATTATTGAACTTGAGCCCAAAATATTGATTGAACTAAACTAGACTTGATTAGTCTAGATCAATTCAGGGTGATTCCGAATTAATTGACTTATTCAAGTTAGTTTAACCTAAATTGAACTTAATCTAATCTAAATTATACTAGTCTAGGGTGGTTCCAGACCAGTTAAATAAGGATTAGAGATCAGTTCAGTTAGGCTCTAGTAAATCGAGTTCAATTGAATTTATTAAACTAGAGTTCAAGTCAATTGAGGGCTAATTTATATTACTTGATATTGATGATATTTGAAAGAGACATTTTAAATATATTATTTCATCCCGAAATGGACATGACCAGTATGAGATTATATTATTTTCCTTAGAGAGCGTGTGCAGCCATTCCGCCGGGATTAGCGTCACGACGTGGCGTGGCGGATGGGCCGGTTCCTCCATCATTTGTTGAGAGGAACGTGTCCCCACTTTTGGGTGGTGTGGGACACCACTCCATCCCATTGTTGGGAGTGTGATATGAGTTTGCCTCCATCCATTGTTGGGAGAACACAAACTCATCCCAGGGTAGGGGTAAAGCCTCTCCATCCATTTTGTTGGGGAGTGCTCCTTGGGTATTTGATATCACGCCAATGGGATGATTGATTGAATTTTGATCATATATACATTTTGAGTTGACTTTTGGGGTTCCTACTGTTCTTTGAATTCTCTTTGTTTTTTATTTTTCATAGACCTCCCCTAGTACTAAATCAGATTCTAGTAGAGAGCGGACCTTCCTCTATCGCTAGGTAGAGCCACTTGGATGATTCTTGAAGTTAACATCACCATGTTTATTTTTCTATTTATGATTCGATGAATAAATGGATTGTAATAAATGAATTATAATAAATGTTTATGAATGATGAATAAAGTGATGTTTATCTATTTGGCCTAAATGTGTAGAAAAAAAAAATCCTGGATGTGACATTTTTATGGTATCAGAGCATGGTCTAGGGCTTGTAGGTGTATTAGGTCCTTTGATTAACTTTAACCGATGATTGTCTTTAACCTATTATAGGAGTAATGGAGCCAATTCCAGAGATTAGTGGTCCTGTCACTCGGGGTGCTCATGGTCCCAATGTTATTGGTTTACGCGCTCGGCGAAGTGTTCAAACAAATAATAACTTGGAAGCTCCACGCATCGTAGAGCAAACCTAGTCCTCTCGTACACCTATCACTAATTATGGGCCAGTTTCTCCGACTTCGTAGAATGCCCCTCATGCCCCAGCATTCGTCAATGCTCAAGATGACGTACACGGAGTCCTCAATGCTATTAGGGGATACTTTGAGCGTCAGGAGGAACGAGATGAAATTCCACGAGGTAGGAATAATACCTTAGATCACTTTAAGAGATTGGGACCACCAATTTTTTTGGGGCAAGCCAGATCCAATCTTTGCTGAACACTGGATTCGTCAAGTGGAAAAGACATTTGAAGCTATCAAATGTAGGGAAAATCAAAAAGTGCCTTTCGCTTCTTTCATTTTGGAAGGGAAGGCAGACACTTGATGGACCTCAAAAAGGAGGATATTAGAGGCGGGAGGTAATGTGGTAACTTAGGAGCAGTTTAAAGATGCATTTTATGAGTAGTTTTTTCCTGATTCAATTCACTTTGAGAAACAACAAGAGTTCCTTTGCATCCACCAAGGAAATAGAACTGTAATGGAATATGATCATCATTTCACTGAGTTGGCTCAGTTCTCTCCACATATTGTTTTTAATGAAAGTCCAAGAGCTTTTGGACAAGGGTTTTATTCGACCCAGTGTATCACCTTGGGGTGCCCCTGTCCTATTTGTGAATCCTATTTGTGAAGAAGAAAGATGGATCTATGCGACTATGCATCGATTTTAGACAGCTCAACCAAGTGACCATAAAGAATAAATATCCTCTTCCCCGAATAGATGACCTGTTTGATCAACTTCAAGGTACTCGGGTATACTCAAAGATTGATTTGAGATCCGGGTATCAACAACTGAAGATAAGGGAAGGAGACATACAGAAAACTGCCTTTAGAACAAGATATGGTCATTATGAATTTTTAGTAATGCCTTTTGGACTCACAAATGCATCGTCTGCCTTCGTGGATCTTATGAATAGGGTGTTCCACCCATATCTTTATAAATTTGTAATTGTGGTCATTGATGATATCCTGATCTACTCCAAAAGCATAGTAGAGCATGAACACCATCTTAAGACAGTTCTGGAAGTCCTAAGGCAAGAGAAACTATATACCAAGTTAAGCAAGTACAACTTCTGGCTCAATGAAATTATGTTTCTCGGTCATGTAATTTCGAGCGCTGGTATATCTGTTGACCCTCACAAGATTGAAGCTGTGATAAAATGGAAGCAGCCTTCTAATGTTTCAAAGATTATAAGATTCTTGGGTTTGGCTGGATACTATAGAAGA
Source organism: Musa schizocarpa (assembly GCA_900464855.2). Lineage (NCBI taxonomy): Eukaryota > Viridiplantae > Streptophyta > Magnoliopsida > Zingiberales > Musaceae > Musa > Musa schizocarpa. The sequence goes on from LS990916.1 coordinate 19,615,077, forward strand.
TTCGTAGAAGGTTTTTCAAAAATAGCAACACCATTGACCAAGTTGACACAAAAGAATATAAAATTCATGTGGGATGATAAATGTCAACAAAGTTTTCAAGAATTGAAGAAGAAATTAATCAGTGCTCCTATCTTGGTGATTCCTTCACGGGGAGAAGGTTTTGCAGTGTATAGTGATGCCTCTCTACAAGAGCTTGGTTGCGTTTTAATGTAAAACGAGAGGGTAGTTGCTTATGCATCGAGGCAATTAAAGCCTCATGAAAAGAACCATCCTACTCATGACTTAGAGCTAGTAACTATCATTTTTACACTGAAAATTTGGAGGCATTATCTCTATGGATAGACTTTCGAAATCTTCACAGATCATAAGAGTCTCAAATATATTTTTACACAGAAAGATTTAAATATGAGACAAAGAAGGTGGTTGGACTTTCTAAAGGATTATGATTTTAATATCAACTACCATCTTGGGAAAGCTAATGTAGTTGCTGATGCCTTAAGCAGAAATATCTATAGTCTTGTAGCTTATATGAATATTCAAAAGAATTCTATGATGACAGAGTTAGCAGACTTAAAACTTAAACTTTTATCGGAGACAAATAAAGGTTTTCTTGTGTGTTTGATGGCACAATTATTTTTGGTGGAAAAGGTTAAAGAAGGTCAAAAGGAATATACATATCTTCAAATGATAGTTAAGGAAATAGCTCAAGGATCTAGACCTGAATTCCTCCAAGCCGAAGATGGTTCTATTACATTCCACAATCGACTTTGTGTTCCTGAAAGCCATCCAGTAAATATGCAATTATTAGAGGAGGCACATAGATCAAAAATTAATATCCATCCCGGGACTACTAAGATGTATCGAGATTTACGCCAAAACTATTGGTGGCGTGGTATGAAGAGAGATATAGCAGAGTTTGTTTCTAAATATTTAATATGCCAACAGGTGAAAATAGAACATCAAGTACCTACGGGAAAGTTGCAAAGGATTTTTATTCCTGAATGGAAGTGGGAACAAGTCACTATGGATTTTGTGATAGGATTACCCAAGACTGTGAAAGGATATGACGGAATTTGGGTAATAGTAGACATACTTACTAAATCTGCTCACTTCCTCCCTATTAACGAGAAGTATTCATTGGATAAACTAGCAAGCTTATATATTAAGGAAATTATTCGATATCATGGGGTGCCAATTAGCATTATCTCAGATAGAGATCCAAGATTCACCTTTAAATTTTGGGAAAGTCTACAAAAATCTTTGGGCACGTAGTTGAAGTTTAGTGCAGCCTTTCACCCCCAAACTGATGGTCAATCTGAAAGGACAATACAAACTCTTGAATATCTCTTAAGAGCATGTGCTTTGGACTTTGGTGGGAGTTGGGATATGCACTTATATCTAATTGAGTTTTCTTATAATAATAGTTACCACTCTAGTATACAAATGGCTCCATTTGAAGCTCTTTATGGAAAAAAGTGCAGATCACCTGTACATTGGGATGAGGTAGGAGAACGGAAACTTTTGGGGCCTCAATTAATTCAAAAAGATGCTGGTAATATTCGAATTATACGCCAAAGATTATTAACAACTCAAAGTTGTCAGAAAAATTATGCAGATCGAAGGCGAAGAGATCTAGAGTTCGAAGTTGGTGAGCACGTTTTCTTAAAAGTGTCGCCAACCAAGGGAGTTATGAGGTTTGGTCAAAGGGGGAAGTTAGCCCCAAGATTTATTGGCCCATTTGAGATCTTACAAAAGGTTGGGCCTGTGGCATACAGATTGGCATTGCCCCCGGCTTTAGCTGGCATCCATGGTGTATTCCATGTGTCTATGCTTCGAAGATATATCAGGGATCCATCACATGTCATATCTCACCAACCTCTACAACTAAGAGATGATGCTACTTTTGGAGAACAACCAACCCAGATCTTGGAAAGGAAAGAACATGTTCTAACAAACAAAATTATACCTTTGGTAAAGATATGTTGGCAACACCATTCAGACCAAGAGGCAACGTGGGAAAGAGAAGAAGATATGAGAGCAGTATCCTCATTTATTCTATTAAGGTAGGCTAAATTTGGGGACCAAATTTCCTATAAGAGGGGAGAAATGTAATCACATCAAATATTTAAGTTATGATTTGATTTTCTTTCCTTACTTGTTATTATAATTTAAGGAAATCTTAATCTACTTCCTTGTTTGTTGATATGAATTAAGGAAATAACTATTAAGTATTCCAAATATAATGATATCATATTTGTTAGTATATTAAATGGAAATAATTTATATTAAATAAATACGAAAATTAAAATAAATTTCTCTTAATAGAGGCTCACCTCCTCCTATTTAAAGGGATGGATTTCTCTCCTTCATTCCTCACCTAGTCGAGCTTAGCAAGGGAGAAACGAGGAGTTACACCCTGTTGACAAGAGGTAGGTTTCCCTACCTTTCTTAAATTTAAAAGTTTTAGCTTTTATTTTGATTCTTTAAATGTGGAAAGTTTTAGAGTTTGAAAAATATGTATCAATCCTTTAAATGTCAAACTTTTTTATTAAAGTAATTAGTTAAAGTTTTCATAATATTCTTTGACCCATGATTAAAGTTTTTATTGTAGAGTTAAATATGTTAAAAATGTATTTGTTTTATATGATATTTCTTGTATTACAGTTTATCTTTAATCTTATCTGGATTAAAATCTTGTTAGATTAGAATATGTTATCTAAAATCCTTTTTGATATTTTTTTATCTGAAATTTAAAATATATTATTCTGAATGATTTAAAATATGACTAGAATATGTTGAAATTTTATATGTGTTGAAAACATGATTTTTATTTGAATTTAGAAGGCTATTTCCTTGCATTAAAAACTTATCTCTCAATCCCTTTTTTAATGTCTTATGATTTCTTGTCAAATTTATAACGTTATTTTTTTGTATTAAAATCTTTATCGTTATCTATCTTTTAATGCATTATTATATTTTTTTATTTATATTGTTAATGGGTATATGTTATGATATAAAATTGGATATTAATTGAAATGAAATTGCTCATAGGCCAGGCCCAACCCACGGGTCAGGCCTTGGCCCGTAGGCTACCCCAGCCCAACCATTATGGGCGGTCATATGCGACGCACATGACTAGTCCATGGGCCAAGGCTGGGCCAGTTTTGTATAATGCATGCTCAATCATGTATAATGCACATGATCAGTAGATGGACTAGCTCAATCTAGCCTAATATTATTATTGAACTTTAGCCCAAAATATTGATTGAACTAAACTAGACTTGATTAGTCTAGATCAATTCAGGGTGATTCCGAATTGATTGACTTATTCAAGTTAGTTTAACCTAAATTGAACTTAATCTAGTCTAAATTATACTAGTCTAGGGTGGTTCCAGACCAGTTAAATAAGGACTAGAGATCAGTTCAGTTAGGCTCTAGTAAATCAAGTTCAATTGAATCGATTAAACTAGAGTTCAAGTCAATTGAGGACTAATTTATATTACTTGATATTGATGATATTTGAAAGAGACATTTTAAATATGTTATTTCATCCCGAAATGGACATGACCAGTATGAGATTATATTATTTTCCTGTCGAGAGCAGGTACGGTGATTCCCTTCGGGGATTAGCGGGCCGTCAGACGTGGCGGCTGGACGGTTCCTCCATCCGCTGTTGGGAGGAACGTGTCCCCACTTTGGCGGGTGTGGGACACCACTCTATCCGCTGTTGGGAGTGTGATATGAGTTTGCCTCCATCCGCTGTTGGGAGAACACAAACTCATCCCGTAGGGTAAAGCCTCTCCATCCGCTGTTGGGGAAGTGCTCCTTCGGGTATTTGATATACGTCAATGGGATGATTGATTGAATTTTGATCATATATACATTTTGAGTTGACGTTTGGGGTTCCTACTCAGGGTTGCTGAATTCTCTTTGTTTTTTATTTTCATAGCAGCCTCCCCCTAGTACTAAATCGAATTCTAGTGGAGAGCGGACCTTCCTCTATTGCTAGGTAGAGCCACTTGGATGATTCTTGAAGTTAACATCACCATATTTATTTTTCTATTTATGATTCGATGAATAAATGGATTGTAATAAATGAATTGTAATAAATGTTTATGAATGATGAATAAAGTGATGTTTATCTATTTGGCCTAAATGTGTGAAAAAAAAAAATCCTGGATGTGACAAGTAATGTACTATGCCTATGTAGTCAAGTCAACAATAGTATCTTGCTTGAAACTCTTCCAGTATACTACTCCTCTATTTAGGGTAAACATATACCTTGAGCTAGACTTGCTATCATTGATATCAGACTAGAAACTCGAGTTCGTGTAGCCTTCAACCCTGATACTACTTCCTCTATATAACAGTAAAAGATCCTTAGTCCTTCTCAAGTACTTAAGGATACACTTTACTGCCTTCTAGTGTTCCAAACCTAGATCCGCTTGATGTATGCTCGTAACACTTAGAGCATGTGCTATATCTGGCTTGATACATTACATAGCATATATGATATATCATATTATTGAGGCATATGATATCCTATCTATATTTATCATTTCTTCAAGAGTCTTTGGGCACATACTCCTAGAAAGCGATATTTCATGTCTCATTGGTATGAGACCTCTCTTAGAATTTTCCATGCCAAACCTTTTGACAATGGCGTCTATATACCTAGACCGAGACAAGCTAAGTATCCTCTTGGATCTATCTTTATATATCAGAATCTTAAAGATATAGGATACTTCCTCTAAGTCCTTCTTGGAGAAGTGTCTAGATGGCCAAGCCTTTACTTTTGAGAGCATTCTTATATCAATACCAATGATCAGGATATCATCCATATATAGCATTAAGAAAGTGATGGCACTCCCACTTACCTTTCTGTATACACAAGGCTGATTTTTGTTCTTAACAAAGTCATAAGATGTCTCATCAAATTTTATGTTCCAACTTTGAGAAGTTTGCTTTAGTCCATAGATAGACTCAAGCAATTTGCATACCTTATCTAATTTTTTCTTGGACACGAATCTCTCAGGTTGTATCATATACACATCTTCCTCGATGATACTATTGAGAAATGTGATTTTCATATCCATCTGCTAGATCTTATAATCATAGTGTGCTATAATAGCTAACAGAATTCTGATGGATTTTAGCATTGCTACGGGTGAAAAAGTTTCATCATAGTCAAAACCTAGCCTTTAACGATACCCCTTAGCCATTAGCCTTGCTTTATAATCTCTACTTTTTCATCTGCTTCGATCTTCTTCTTGAAGATCCATTTGCAGTCGATAGGTATGATACCCTCAAGTGCACCAATAAGGTTCTAAACCTTATTGGAGTACATGAAATCAATATCGGAATTCATGGCTTCTTGCCATTTCCTGGAGTCTATACTCGTAATAGCCTCCTCGTAGGTTTGAGAATGAATATTCTCAACATTCTCTCATCTAATTTATTCCATATATCTCTCAGGAGGATGGGGTATTCTACCGGACCTACATAAAGTTAGAACTTGGTGCAAGGTACTTGAATAGACTTGGGTTATGAAATTGTGCTTGAGCTAGGTTCTCCAACCTCACTTAACTCTATCACGCTTTCATAGTTTCTACCAAGAATGTGTTCCTTCTTAAAGAACCCTATCCTCTTAGCTACAAAGACCTTATAGTCCTCGAGATGATAGAAATAATACCCATAAGATTCCTTGGGGTATCCCATGGACTTGCACCATTCCATCTTGGATTTCAACTTATCGGGGTTGTGTCTCCTAATATGGGTAGGGTAGCCCCAAATCTTAACAACTTAATATCAGGCTTCTTCCCCTTCCATAGGTAAGCTGTTCAGTAGGTAAGCTACGAACTCTATGACGTACCCCTAGAATAAGATAGGTAGGTCGGTGAAATTCATCAAGGACTGCACCATATCTAATAGCATGTGATTCCTCCTTTCTGATATACCATTGAGCTGAGGTATATAAGAAGGAATCCATTACGATAGAATCTCATTGTCCTTGAGGAACTGGGTGAATTCTATACTCAAGTAGTCACCTTCTCGATTTGATCAAAGAGTCTTGATATTATTTCTAATATGATTTTCTACCTTATTCTTATATTTCCTAAATTTCTCGAAGGCCTCAAACTTGTACTTTATTAAGTACATATGTACATACCTAGAGAAGTCATTAGTGAATGAAATGAAGTAAGAATAACCTTATATTGCCTGAGTCGACATGGGACCACATACATCACTATATATGAGTTCCAACAACTTTATGGCTCTCTCTCCAATTCTAGTAAATAGAGAGTTGGCCAACTTTCCATGAAGGTAAGGCTCACAAATTTCATATGACTTATAGTTGAATGGATCTAGGTATCTATCATTCCACAACTTTTGGATTCTTCCTTCGTAGATGTGACCTAGCCTACAATGCCATAGGATTGCAATGTTCACCTTATCTCGTTTTCTCTTAGATGCTAGTCATAGGTGCCCAGCAAGCCAATCACGTGAGTGATGGCACGTGTGACTTAATATAGAATATTTTTGCTTATTATATTTTGGCATATATCACTTTATAACTATTGCATAAATGCATACATATATAGTGATGTCCTTGGATTTGTGCAATGGGAATCGGATCGTGATGAGATCACGATAGTGAGATCGATTCACCTTTAAACACATATCCTAAATAATCTCGGTCATAGGTTACTAGAGAGGGATATCGTGATAACCGGACAGACTGGTGTGCTGTATACCCGTCCATATGATGGATGCAGCTGGTCTCATAGCTGCTTGTGTAGGGACACTAGGGATACAGTACATGTGCTCATTGGAGAATGAGTTCACTGATTGATCCGCTTACGGAATGCTGAATGGTTGATGATGCCTTATTGTCAGACAGTGATTTCGTAGTCCTATTGGTGTATCTAATCCTTAGACTTGAGACACCAAGGATGTCCTGTATGAGTGCTCCACTCTTTGATACCAGGCTTATAGGTTTGGCTGTCCCAGATCTAGTACAACTGGTCATTAGGAGTAGTAGTCGACCTTACGAGGGCTATTGAGTGTCGATAGAGGATCATCCACTCTCGGCGTCATGAGAGGAATATCCCATGTGTTCTTGCTCAGATAAATCCCTGGCCAGGGTCATTCGGGTTGAGAGAGAAAGAGTTCTCCGGGAGAATCCAATTAGAGCGAGACTCGAGAAGAAACCGTGTGGGTCTGACAACACCATGCTCGATATACGGTCTGTGGTATATTAGATGGATGAGGGACTATAGGTACACGGTAACTGAGGACAGACAGGTCCAATGGATTGGATTCCCCTGTATTGTCTGGGGACTACGGCGTAGTGGCCTAGTACGTTCGTAGTCGATGAGTCGAGTGAATTATTACAGAGATAATAATTCACTGAGTTAGAAGGAGTTCTGACAGGTATGACTCATGGCCAGCTCGATATTGGGCCTAAAGGGTCACACACGTATGGTAGGCATTGCGATGAATAGATGATCGGATATGAGATATCCGACGGAGCCCTTGTCTTATTGGATGCAGATCCAATACCCACTAGGGGAGGACCCATTAGGGTTTGAAAGGGGACCTCTATAAATAAGAGGGATTCAGAGCTCCATGGGCTAGAGAGCTTTTGTTTGCCTTTTCCTATTCTCCTCTCCATCTCCACCTCAGAGTAGGTCTGGAGTTTTGAGGAGCGTCGTCGCAACCCTGCTGTATGGATCACCGCTAGAGAGGAGGACGCTTGACCTCCTTCACCCTCTCCTAAGGATCTGCAAGGAAACAGGGATATACAATCTCCCTAGGTAACACAATCTACTCTATACGCAGTTTCATGTTTCGCGGATTTTTGCGTACCAATCTTCGCACGACGACGAACATCTCTTTGGGAATCGGGGATTTTGTTTTTTTTGTTCTTCTGCTGCGCATATGATGTCGCCCCCAAGGATTTACCAACAATGGTATCAGAGCCAGGTTGCTCGTGCGAATGATTGGTTTTGAACTACGTGTGTTGTGTTTAGGAAAAATTTCGAAGTCAAAATTGTTGACGCAAAAACAAGGAAGGGCAGCAACAGTTGCTGCCCTCGATCTACGTGCGTGCAGCGCAGCCGTAGGCAGGCAGCCCATGGGCAGCGGCGCCTGCCGCCACAAGGCAGCGACGCCCGTCGCTGTTGCTCCCGCGGGCGAAACCCCCCCGAAGGGGTGGTCGCCCGGCGGGACAGCACCGCCTGCGGAGGTGGCGGCGCCCGAAGGGGGCGCCCACCCGTAGCGGGAGCGCTGCCAGCGGGCGTGCCGCCTACAAGCGAGGGCAGTGCCCTCGCCCCGCCACATAGGCCGCTGCCGGCAGGGTGGCGGCGGCGGCAGCAGCGAAAATGGGAAAGGGCATTAGGGTTTTCTGGACAAAAGATAGTTTTGCCCCTCGGAATTTGAGAAATTGTAATTTCTGTCTTTTGTCCAAATTACGAAAATACTCATATGAATTCAGAAATTCCCTATAATGTGCCTGATTTCAGAAAATATTAATTAATTAAAAGGTTTAGTTGATTATTATTTTTTATTATTATTATCTAGTAGTCCTACATGATGATGATTATTTATACATGTGATGTATGATGTGTGGACGAATGATCATGGACCGTGTGATGTGTGTACCTGTGATTATTATTATTGAGGTCTGCGAACCTCCATTATATTTCTCGTTTATTGTTGGGCCTGCGTGCCTATGATTAAGTTGTAATCACATGAGGAGGCACAGCGGGAGCGTGGATGCGATAGCGGGACCCACGAGATGGACGATCGTGATGCATGAAGTGCATCAAGATGTTGACGGAACCGACAAAGACGAAATGGACAATCACAGGGCATGGAGATGCACCGTTGCACACATAGATCTTGATGTGAATGATTAGGCCTACTGGCTCGGGCCTAATCATATTAAGTTGTGGTCCATGATCATCTGGTGTAATTGCTTATACACATACTAGATATGTATATATATTTGCATGCGATGTAGATATATATTAAATATGTATATGTGTGACATGTCATATTAGGAGACCAAATCATAGAAACATCTCTCGATAATATTAAGTCGGTAAACGTGAGGCAATTAGATTGACCCACGTGGCCTTCTATCGTTATAAGTAGGAACTAATTCCCGGTGTAAGTTGAGTTGGTCGAATCCCTCGAGACTCACCTATATCGCGATTCGCTATCTTGCTTATGACATAGAGATGTCACCAGTGACCTGAGGGCATAGTATACTTGGTCGAGTCCCTCGAGGGTATATCATCAAATCAAACTCATCTTGTAACGAAGGTGTTGACTTAACCGAGCATCATGGTTGGTCAAGTCCCTCGAGGCCATGGTGATTCAGAGGCCGAATAGGACGGGAATCACAAGGAGTTGTGATCGACAAGAGGTGCCTACCTTTTAGGCTTAGTGTGATTGGTCGAGTCCCTCGAGGTTACACTAAGATACTGATTGGATCCAGATCCCCACTAGAAGTCTGCCAGAGACTTCCGTTTCACGTGCTGAGGGTGTCGCGTGACTCGTTAGTAAAATAGTGGGAGCATATTAAGATAGAAGTCCATATTTTGATAGTTTATTTCTTGCAAAATCTGCATGTTATTCATTTCTGCTGCATCTTTATTTTCAGAAAATATCACTTTCAAATCCCTTACGTAGCATACTTGATGTCAACCGCCTCACTGGTCCAAATTATACGGATTGGCTCCGTAACTTGAGAATTGTTCTCACAGCGGAGAAAATTGTGTACGTCCTTGATACAGTGATGCCTCCGCCCGAAGAAGGGGCAAACGAGGATGAGATCGCTCGCTACGTGAAGTAAATTGATGACTCCACTCTTGCTCAGTGCTATATGTTGGGCTCTATGACTCCTGAGTTACAGAGACAACATGAAAAGATGGATGCCAGATCCATTCTCCTACATGTCCGCAAATTGTTTGAGGAACAGGGAAGGACTCAGCGATATGAGATATCTAAGAGCCTCTTCCACGCTAGGATGACTGAGGGGACACCGGTTCAGAACCATGTCCTAAAGATGATTGAGTGGATAGAGAAACTCACAGGTCTAGGAATGGTCCTAGAGGATAACTTGTGTGTGGACATTGTGCTTCAGTTCCTACCAGATTCCTTTTCACAGTTCATAATGAATTTTAATATGAACAAGCTTGAAGTGACTCTCCCAGAGCTTCTCAATATGTTGAGGGAGGTAGAGAGTACTATCAAGAAAGAGAAGCCAGTTCTCTACACTGGTGAGACCAAAAGGAAAAGGAAAGCAGAAAGGTCCCTTAAGAAGGGAAAGGGCAAGGTCAAACCAGATAAAGCAAAGGTTGCTAAGAAAGACCCAGCAAAGGACAAAGGCCAGTGCTTCCACTATGGTAAAGATGGGCACTGGAAGAGAAACTGCAAGAGTACCTTGCAGAAAGGGCGAAACAAAAGCTTGATGAAGCTTCAGGTACATTTATGATCAGTCTCCATTTGTCAGACTCTTATGATAACATATGGGTATTGGATACCGGTAGTGCTTATCATATATGCAATTCGTTGTAGGTTCTAGCAAGGCCTAGGAGACTAAAGAGAGGCGAGATGGACTTCAAGATGGGTAATGGAGCAAAAGTTACTATAGTAGCTGTTGGTGAGGTCGCCCTACATCTGCCTAGTGGAGCTTTTATTGCATTAGATGCATGTTATTTTGTTCCTTCTATTATCAAAAACATTATCTCCATTTCATGTTTAACAGTTAGTGGATATAAATTTGTTTTTTAGAACAATGGTTGTTCGATATTATTAGATGATAAGATCATCATGAAAGGAACATTGCATAATGGTTTATTTATATTAGACACCACTCCACATATCATGAATGTAAATGTGTCCAAAAGGAAACAGATGAGTTGAACAGTGCATACCTGTGGCATTGTAGGCTAGGTCACATCCATGAAAGAAGGATTCAAAAGTTGTTAAATGATGGATATCTAGTTCCATTCGACTATGTATCATATGCAACTTGTGAGCCTTGCATTCGTGGAAAACTGACCAACTCTCCATTTAGTGGAATTGGAGAGAGAGCCACTGAGTTGTTGGAACTCATACATAGTGATGTATGTGGACCCATGTCAACTCATGCCATTGGAGGTTACTCCTGTTGGGCTGGCAACCCAAAGTGGGTTCAGCCCACAACCCACACCCCTTTGACCTAACCCTAGATCAATATAAGGAGGGTGTGAGGGCTGCGTTTTAGATGCAGAAAAGAGGCAGAAAAAAATAGCAACGTGGGCAGCAACGTTGACATCCTCGTAGCAATAAAAAGAAGGAGAACAAGGCAGAAAAGGAAGAGAAAGAAAGGGAAGAAGACAAGGACAACGCAGAGAGACTGTTCTCAATCATCTAGCAGTGTTCTCATCTCAGGTTAGATCAAATCTACAGTAGACTCTTGCTGTGATTACTTGGGGAGGTTTTAGATATTGTGGGCAGTGACGTGATCCTTGTATCCCAGTTATTCTCTTGTGGTTGTTGCTAGGGTTTTGGGCAAGAGATTGAGATTTGTATATTCATTATTCTCATAGTGGATTATCTCTAGTTTGCCCCGTGGTTTTTACCCTTCACATTGAAGGGGTTTTCCACATATATCTTGGTGTTTTGTTTGATTGTGTTTCCATTTTATTCCGCTGCGTATTATGGTCTTCGAGTATTTGTTCATATACAAAGGTTATTCCTCGTTATATCCCCATCAATTGGTATCAGAGCAGGGTTTTGGTGATTTAATTTTTGTATTTGAACATGGAGGCCAGTAGTGTTTCTCACATGATTAGTTTGAATGGAAATAATTGGATGATATGGAAACAAAGAATGGAAGATCTCTTGTACTGTAAAGATTTGTATGGACCTTTGCAGGGGATAGTGCAAAACCTACAACTATGACATATGATGAGTGGAAGAGGTTAGATCGAAAAACAATTGGGTTTATTAGACAGTGGCTTGATGATAGTGTCTTTCACCATATTTCTACTGAATTTTTTACATATTCTCTTTGGAAAAAATTGGAAAGTCTCTATGAAAGAAAAACAGCTGGCAACAAAGCTTTTTTGATCAGAAAACTTGTGAACCTAAAATATAGAGAGGGTGCTTCTATTGTTGAGCATTTGAATGAAATGCAGAGTATTACTAACCAGTTATCCTCTATGAAAATGTCTCTTAATGATGAGTTGCAGGCATTGTTACTTCTCAGTTCATTACCAGAAAGTTGGGAGACATTGGTGGTTTCCCTTAGTAATTCTGCGCCAGATGGTATTGTCACTATGAGTCAAGTAACAAGCAGTTTGTTGAATGAGGAGTTGAGAAGAAAGAGTTCGGCAACATCTCAGAATGATTCACAGGCACTTATCTCAGAGAACAGAGGAAGGTCAAAGTCTAGAAGCAGTTCACGTATGGGTAGGAGCAAGTCAAGATCAAGAAAAGATATTGTTTGCTATAACTGTGGTGAGAAAGGACATTACAAGAACCAATGTAAGCAACCTAAGAAGAACAAGAAAAAGGGAAAAGAAGTGGAGTCTACAGAGTCAAAGGATAATACTACAACTACAGTGCAGGGTGGTGATTATTTGATTTTATCTCCTTCTGATGATATTTTTTCTTGTGTGTGTCAGGATCTTGAGTGGGTGATTGACACAGGTGCTTCTTATCATGCTACACCACGAAGGGAGTTTTTTGCTACATACAGGTATGGAAACTTTGGTGTTGTCAAGATGGGCAACTATGGCACAGCAGACATCGTTGGCATGGGCGATATCCATTTAAAGACCAACCTTGGTTGCAAGTTGGTACTTAAGGATGTGAGGCATGTGGTTGACTTGAGGCTGAATTTAATTTCAGTTGGAAGACTAGATGATGAAGAGTATGAAAGCAGATTTCACAAAGAGCAATGTAAGCTCAGTAAGGGTTCTCTTGTTATAGCTAGTGGAAAGAAATGTCATACTTTGTATAGGTTGCAGGCTAAAGCTTATGGTGAGTAGTTAAATGTTACAGAGAAAGACTTCAATATGGAGTTGTCGCATAGGCGATTGGGACACATGAGCGAGAAGGGGCTACAAGCTCTTTCCAAGAGAGAGATATTACCATATCTCAAAGGTATATATCTGAACCCTTGTATTGATTGTTTGGCTAGTAAACAACATAGAGTTTCATTTGCTAGTGCTGCTTTGTCTAGAAAAATGCATGCCTTAGACCGTGTTTATACAGATGTATGTGGTCCTTTGATGACAAAAACTCCTGGTGGATCTGTTGATGTTCTTGGTATAAGTGGTGCACTTTATTTTGTCACTTTTATAGATGATTTTTCCAAGAAAGTTTGGGCTTATGCTTTGAAGACCAAAAATCAGGTTATTAATGTCTTCAAAGAGTTTCATGCCAGGGTTGAAAGGGAGACAGAAAGGAAATTGAAATGCATAAGATCATATAATGGTGGTGAGTATATGGGATTGTTTAATGACTATTGCAGGTCATATGGGATCCAACATGAGATGACAGTTCCTGGTACACCTCAGCATAATGCAATTGCAGAGAGGATGAACCGCACCATCATGGAAAAGATCAGATGTATGCTTTCACAAGCCAAGCTACCCAAAAGGTTTTGGGATGAGGCTTTGAGGACTGCAGTTGATGTGATCAACTTATCACCATGTACAACCCTAGATGGTGATGTTGCAGAGCATGTATGGTCAGGGAAAGATATTTCCTACAAGCATTTGAGAGTGTTTGATTGTCGTGCATTTGCACATGTTCTAGATAATGAGAGGTCCAAGCTGGATGGTAAGTCTAAAGAATGTATTTTTCTTGGTTACTCACATGATCAGTTTGGTTCTGTGCTTTGGGATCCGAAAAAGAAAGGTGTTTAGGAGCAGAGATGTGGTCTTCTTTGAGGATCAAACCTTTGAGGATTTGAAGAAGAAGGCACCACCAAGACTTCTATAGAAGGATTAGCAGATTGTGACCTAGTTATTCCTCCAAAGATATAAGGCGATGGTGGAGATGTGCAGAAAATAGTGTAGAGCCCGATGTTGATTTACCCGCGGGACATGTTGAGCAAGAAGAAGAAGTAGGAGAGCAAGTTCCCTGAGAACCTCAATTGAGAAGATCTTCTAGACAACGTCAACCTTCCAGAAGATACTCTACAGATGAGTATGTGATGCTTACTGATGTAGGTGAACCAGAGAGTTACTAGGAAGCAGTTGAGAGTGAGCAGAAAGAGAAGTAGTTAGTTGCTATGCAGGAAGAGATGGATGCTCTTCAGAAGAACCACACTTATGATTTGGTGCTGCTACCAAATGGAATGAAGGCCTTGAAGAACAAGTGGGTTTTTAGGTTGAAGACTCAAGAATATTATTCTCAACCAAAGTACAAAGCTAGATTGGTTGTGAAAGGCTTTGGTCAAACGAAAGGTATTGACTTTGAAGAGATATTTTCTCATGTTGTTAAAATGTCTTCTATTCGTGTTGCTCTTGGTATTGCTGCTAGCCAGGACTTGGAGGTTGAGCAGTTAGATGTGAAGACAGCCTTCCTTCATGGTGATTTGGAGGAGGAAATTTATATGAAGCAACCAGAAGGCTTCAAAGTCAAAGGTAAAGATAATTTTGTCTGCAAGTTGAAGAAGAGCTTGTATGGGCTAAAGCAAGCTCCAAGACAGTGGTACAGAAAGTTTGATTCATTTATGACAGAAAATGGATACAAAAGAACGGCTTCAGATCATTGTGTGTACATCAAATGGTTTGGTGAGGATTTTATTATTCTTTTACTTTATGTTGATGACATGCTTATTCTTGGGAAAGATATGTCTAAAATTGACAGATTGAAGAACGAACTGAGTGAGTCTTTTGCAATGAAGGACATGGGGCCAGCAAAGCAAATACTAGGCATGCAGATTTCTCGTGACAGGAAAAACAAGAAGATTTGGTTGTTACAGAAGAAATACATCGAGAAGGTATTGGAAAGATTCAGTATGAGCAATGCAAAACCAGTTGGTTCTCCTCTTGCAGGTCACTTTAAGTTGTGCTCAGAACAGAGTCCGTCAAGTGATGAGGAGAAGGAGAAAATGCAAAAGGTTCCTTATGCTTCAGCAGTTAGAAGTTTAATGTATGCAATGGTATGTACGAGGCAAGACATCGCATATGCAGTGGGTGTTACTAGTAGATTTCTTGCAAATCCAGGCAAAGAGCACTTGGCAGCAGTGAAGTGGATTTTTAGATATCTCAGAGGGAGCTCTAAGGTTTGTTTAAGCTTTAGAGGTGGACCACCTATGTTGACAGGTTACACAGATGCAGATATGGCAAGAGATATAGATACGAGGAAGTCCACTTCAGGTTATGTACTTACTTTTGCAGGGGGAGCTGTGTCATGGCAATCCAAGTTACAAAGGTGTATTGCTCTCTCCACCACAGAAGCAGAATATATTGCTGCTACAGAGGTATGTAAAGAAATGTTATGGATGAAAGAATTCTTACAAGAATTGGGGCTGAAACAGAAAAATTATATGGTGCATTGTGACAACCAGAGTGCCATCCATTTGTGTAAGAACCCAATGTTTCATTCCAAGTCAAAGCATATAGATGTCAGATACTACTGGATTCGAAATGTATTTGAGAGAAGCAGTTGCAGCTTCAGAAAATTCATACAGATGACAACGGAGCAGACATGTTGACGAAGACCTTACCAAAAGAAAGACAAGAGATATGCCGACAGTTGATCGGCATGGCTTCACATTGAGGAGTCATGAGACAGCCTCCCTTATGGGCTGAAGGGGGAGGTTGTTGGGTTGGCAGCCCAAAGTGGGTTCAGCCCATGGTGGGCTTTATCAGCCCACAACCCACACTCCTTTGACCTAACCCTAGATCAATATAAGGGGGGTGTGGGGGCTGCGTTTTAGATGCAGAAAAAGGCAGCAACGTGGGCATCAACGTTGACATCCTCGTAGCAACAAAAAGAAGGAGAACAAGGCAGAAAAGGAAGAGAAAGAAAGGGAAGAAGACAAGGACAACGCAGAGAGACTGTTCTCAATCATCTAGCAGTGTTCTCATCTCAGGTTAGATCAAATCTACAGTAGACTCTTGCTGTGATTACTTGGGGAGGTTTTAGATATTGTGGGCAATGACGTGATCCTTGTATCCCAGTTATTCTCTTGTGGTTATTGCTAGGGTTTTGGGCAAGAGATTGAGATTTGTATATTCATTATTCTCATAGTGGATTATCTCTAGTTTGCCCCGTAGTTTTTACCCTTCACATTGAAGGGGTTTTCCACGTATATCTTGGTGTTTTGTTTGATTGTGTTTCCATTTTATTCCGCTGCGTATTATGGTCTTCTAGTATTTGTTCATATACAAAGGTTATTCCTCGTTATATCCCCATCAACTCCTACTTCATTACATTTACTGATGATTTCTCAAGGTATGGATATGTGTACTTAATGAAGTACAAGTCCGAGGCCTTTGAGAAATTCAGAGAGTATAAGAATGAGGTGGAGAACCAGACTGGAAAGAGTATCAAAATTCTTCGATCAGATCGAGGAGGTGAGTTCTTAAGTACAAAGTTCACTCAGTTCCTCAAGGACCATGGGATATTATCCCAATGGACACCTCCTTATACACCTCAGCTCAATGGTGTCTCTGAAAGGAGAAATCGTACATTATTAGATATGGTACGGTCCATGATGAGTTTCGCTGACCTACCCATCTCATTCTGGGATATGCCCTTGAAACAAGCGACTTACCTTCTTAATGAGTTCCAACTAAGCCCGGTGAGTGTCTACACCATATGAGATATGGAAAGGGAAGAAGCCCGATCTTAAGGTTGTTAAGATTTGGGGCCCCTGCACATGTTAAAAGACACAATCCCGATAAGTTAGAATCAAGGACAGAGCGATGCAAAATTTGTGGGATACCCCCCCGAGGGAAACTTGTGGGTATTATTTCTATCATCTCGAGGACCAAAAGGTCTTTTTAGAAGAGAGCAGTGTTCCTTGAGAAGGAACACATTCTTGGAGGAGATAGTGGGAGAATGATAGAATTGAGCGAGGTTGGAGAACCAAGCTCAAGCACCACTCTCACCCGAGAATCCGTTCGTGCACCTAATACACAAGTTTCAACTTTACGCAGGTCTGATAGAGTATCCCATCCTCCTGAGAGATATGAAGAACATATTAGAGGAGAGGATGCAGAGGATATTGATCCTCAGACCTACGAGGAGGCTATTATGAGTATAAACTCCGGGAATTGGCAAGAAGCCATGAATTCTGAGATGGATTCTATGTACTCCAATAAGGTTTGGAACCTAGTTGATGCGCCCGATGGTATTGTACCCATTGGTTGCAAGTGGATCTTTAAGAAAAAGATCGGAGTAGATGGAAAGGTAGAGACCTATAAAGCAAGGCTAGTGGCTAAGGGGTATCGTCAAAGGCAAGGTGTTGACTATGACTAAACCTTCTTCACCAGTAGCAATGCTAAAATCCATAAGAATTCTATTGGCTATCAGAGCACACTATGATTATGAGATCCGCAGATGGATGAAAATCGCGATTCCTCAATGGGAACCTCGAGGAGGAGGTGTATATGATGCAACCTGAGGGATACGTGTCCAAGAACTGTCCAGATAAGGTGTGTAGGTTGCTTAGATCCATTTATGGATTAAAGCAAGCTTCCCAAAGTTGGAACATAAGATTTGATGAGGCAATCAAATCTTATGACTTCGTTAAGAACGAAGATGAGCCTTGTATATACAGAAAGGTAAGTGGGAGCGCTATCACCTCTTTGGTATTGTATGTGGATGACATCCTGATCATTGGGAATGACGTAGGAATGCTATCCACAGTAAAGGCTTGGTTATCTAGACACTTCTCTATGAATGACTTAAGGGAAGCATCCTATATTTTGGGGATTAGAATCTATAGAGATAGATCCAAGAGGATGCTTGGCTTGTCCCAGTCCAGGTACATAGAAACCATTGTCAAAAGATTTGGCATGGAAAATTCCAAGAGAGGTCTCATACCGATGAGACATGGGATATCGCTTTCTACCAGTATGTCCCCAAAGACTCGAGAAGAAAGAGCTTAACATGGATATGATACCTTATGCCTCAAAGCAATAGGGTCTATCATGTATGCCATGCTATGTACTAGGCCCTGATATAGCGCATGCTCGAAAGTGTCACGAAAGCAGGTATCAGGCAGATCCGTGCTTGGAGACCGAAAGCAAGAAAGTGTATCCTTAAGTACTTGAGAAGGACTAAGGATCTTTTACTAGTATACGGAGGTAATAGCCTTAAGGTTGAAGGCTACACCGACTCAAATTTTCAGTCCGATGTCGAAGATAGCAAGTCTAATTCAGGGTATGTGTACACCTTGAATGGAGGAGCAGTGTCTTTGGAAGAGTTCCAAGCAAGATACCCATGGCCGACTCGACCACGACAGGAGGTACATTGCTGCATCAGATGCAGCAAAGGAGGGAGTTTGGGTGAAGAAGTTCATCACAGATTTGGGAGTCGTGCTGGGTAGCGAAGAGCTGATCTCCCTATATTACGAAAACAATGAGGCGATTGCTCAAGCAAAGGAACCTAGGTCTCATCAGAAATCTAAGCATGTTCTGAGGAGGTTCCAACTTATCAAAGAGATCATGACCCGAGGAGATGTAGTAGTGGAAAGAGTTCCATCCGAAGATAACATTGCAGATCCACTAACAAAGTCGTTGTCTCAGATTTGTTTTGAGCGTCACAGAGGTCTGATGGGGATCAGACACATAGGTGATTGGCTTTACGTCAAGTGGGAGATTGCTAGTCATAGGTGCCCAACAAGCCAATCAAGTGAGTGATGGCACGTGTGACTTAATATAGAATCTTTTTGTTTATTATATTTTACCATATATCACTTTATAACTATTGCATAAATACATACATATATTGTGATGTCCTTGGATTTGTACAATGGGAATTGGATCGTGATGAGATCACGATAGTGAGATCGATTCACCTTTAAACACATATCCTAAATAATCCCGGTCATAGGTTACTCGAGAGGGATATTGTGATAACCCCAGAGACGGTGTGTCAGATACCCGTCCATATGATGGATGCAGCTAGTCTCATAGCTGCTTGTGTAGGGACACTAGGGATCTGAGACAGGTGCTCATTGGAGAATGAGTTCACTGATTGATCCGCTTACGGAATGCTGGATGGTTGATGATGCCTTTTATTGTCGACAGCGATTCCAGAGTCCTAGTGGTGTATCCGGTCCTTAGATTTGAGACACCAAGGATGTTCTCAGATGAGTGCTCCACTCTTTGATACCAGACTTATAGGTTTGGCTGTCCTAGATCTAGTATAGCTGGTCATTGGGAGTGGTAGTCGACCTTACGAGGGCTATTGAGTGTCGATAGAGGATCATCCACTCTCGGCGTCATGAGAGGAATATCCCATGTGTTCTTGCTCAAACAAAACTCGCCAGGCGGGGTCATTCGGGTTGAGAGAAAGAGTTCTAAGGGAGAATCCGATTAGAGCGAGACTCGAGAAGAAACCGTGTGGGTCCGACAACACCATGCTCGATATACTGGTCTCTCAGATATTAGATGGATGAGGGACTATAGGTATATCAGAATCGAGGACAGACATGTCCAATGGATTGATTCCCTCAGATCGCCCTGGGGACTATGACGTAGTGGCCTAAGTACGTCCGTAGTCGATGAGTCGAGTGAATTATTACAGAGATAATAATTCACTGAGTTAGAAGGAGTTCTGACAGGTATGACTCACGGCCAGCTCGATATTGGGCCTAGAGGGTCACACACATATGATAGGCATTGCGATGAATAGAGGTTCGGATATGAGATATCCGACGGAGCCCTTATCTTATTGGATGCAGATCCAATACCCACTATGGGAGGACCCATTAGGGTTTGACAGGGGACCGGGATTCAGAGCCCCATGGGCTAGAGAGCTTTTGTTTGCCTTTTCCTATTCTCCTCTCCATCTCCATCTCAGAGTAGGTCTAAAGTTTTGAGGAGCGTCGTCGCAACCCTGCTGTGTGGATCACCGTTAGAGAGGAGGACGCTTGACCTCCTTCACCCTCTCCTGAGGATCTGCAAGGAAACAGGGATATACGATCTTCCTAGGTAACACAATCTACTCTATACGCAGTTTCATGTTTCGCGGATTTTTGCGTACCAATCTTCGCACGACGACGAACATCTCTTTGGGAATCGGGGATTTTGTTTTTCTTGTTCTTCCGCTGCACATATTATGTCGCCCCCAAGGATTTCCCAACACGATGCACTGTAGAGGAGACGGCAGCGATGCACTGCAGAGGAAGCTACAACGATGCACTATAGATATAGGAGGGAGCAGCGATGCACTGTAGATATAGGAGGGAGCAGCGATGCACTGCAGATATAGGAGGGAGCAGCGATGCACTGCAGAGGAGGCTACAGCGATGCACTACAGATATAGGAGGGAGCAACGATGCACTACAGATATAGGAGGGAGCAGCGATGCACTGTAGAGGAGGCGACAGCGATGCACTACAGAGGAGGCTACAGCGATGCACTACAGAGGAGACTACAGCGATGCACTACAGATATAGGAGGGAGCAGCGATGCACTGCAGAGGAGGCGGCAGTGATGCACTGTAGAGGAGGCTGCAACGATGCACTGTAGAGGAGGCTGCAACGATGCACTGTAGAGGAGGCTGCAACGATGGGTGAGAAAACTACAGTGATGAGCAAGAAATCTATAGCGATTAGGTGAAAAGAATGAAAAAAAAAAACTCTGCAGCAGTTACAATTGTAGAGAAATTGCTGCGGTAGAGGGAAGCGGCTGCAAATGGAAGTTGTAAAAACTGCAATCATTCCTATTGCCGCAGGAAGGTAGTGATGGCTGTGGCGGTAAGGATGGCGGCAATAGCACTTCTCGCTTGAGTGAGATGTGGGAACGAGGAGGAGAGGTTGCTGGTCGAGGAGCAGTTGCAAGGACGACGACCACCACGGTAGTGTAGGCGATGTTCTTGTGAGGGTAGGAGGTGGCCGAGCAATCTCCGATTTCGGAACAAGAAGCAGGGACACCGGAGGAGAGGTAAGTAGCAACACTGTCCTTTCCAACTGAACAGAAAAGAGGAGCAGTAGAAGGCTTCGGCAAAGCTGCCTACATCCGCAAGGAAGAATGCTCTGATACCATGATAAAAATTAAACGAAGAATATAGAAAGATAGAAATTGTAGAAGAAACTATGAAGTGTATAAGATGTAATTGTCTAGTTCATTTTGATAATGAGCTCTTGATAGCTATTTATACACAGTCAGCAGGGAGGTTATACACAATCAGCATAGAGGATTTTTCTTAACTACTTAGAGATTTCCTCAACTATCTTGAGGAAATCTTATCTACTTATCAATAACGATACACCTTGATACTAGAAATTCCATTTGCCATCTTAGCTTAAGGGACTATCCCATTCTTATAGAGTAAGCATTCATATCAACTTTGTATTGTACTCCTCATCGTGGATATAGGTTTGATTGATATGTCAATCAAATGTGACATGTCATTTAGTTACATATATATCATACTCTTCATATCAAATATGGAAAAAAAATCAAATTATTATAAATGAACTAGTCGTTAAAAAAAACTATGGATTGTTGATTTAAGATATCCAAATTTAAGTTGAAAAAATCTTTGTTCATATAATGTTTTTTTTAATTCTCTTATGAGAAATATTAAATTTATTATATATAAATAGTTTAATTATTGATATTTATATTTAAATTTAAAAATTAACGATTGATTATCAATATGTTCTTACATCCACAAGGGCATTTAAAAGAATGGATCGAAGAAAATAAATATTAAATGGTAATATTATATTTATCTATAATAATTATATTAAATGGTCAATTTAAAAAAATAAAATGAAGGATTTTTTTTTGTATTTAAAAGATTGTTTCAAATGTAACACGTGAATGCTTAATATGTGCACAAATAAGTTTCCTATATCTCCTTTGTTTCAGTATTATATATAAAAATAGGTAAACAGTAATTTCATACAAATAATATCTTTAAATACATTACGATTTTGAAAGAAAAGTATACCTCATTTTTTCTGTAGTAAATACATCGTATTATTTACAACAAAAATATATACATTAAATATAGTTTAATATAAAAGATAATTTCTCAAAAAACCCCATACTTTTTAGGTATTTCCTATCAAGTTTAATATTTTAATATTATATGAAATTACCCTCATTGACAACAATTAACGATGTGTTTACGATTGAGACCAATTCCACAGTAAAATCGATCTAGTGCTAATCCAAAACATAACTAGTTATAATTTCATTGATTACTAAGTCAAAATACTTTATCTTCATTCAGCAATACTACAATCAAATCCATCAATACCAATCAATCAATTGATGAATCACTTCGAATTGATTAATCTTCACTGAAAAAATTAAATTATACCATAAATATGAGTACTCACAATGATCCGTCTTTAATGGACAAGAATAAATAAGGATAAGAATAAATATGATAAGTATTTTTTATTATTCAAGATGAGGACAATTATAACATATCGTTATTATTATTATATATAATATATTTATTAATAATAAATATATAACTATAATTATTTTGATATTTATATTTATTTAAATTTTTTATATTATTAATTAAGTTTGATAATAATTTTATATTTTTATAAAAAAATAGAATAATTAAAATAGTATTAAAAAACTCATGCGTTTTTTTGCCTTTTTTTGTCTTTCTATTATCGAGAAATGAGAGGAGATAAAGAGATAGAGATGAGACGAGTGCGGACGTATTATTTTTGGAGGAAGTCATGCAAATTTTTGTGAGAGTTTTTCGAAAATCGTATATATATATATATATATAATGTTTTGAATTAGATTCGGATGTGAAGTTCCGTATGCCACGTGGCGCATGAGAGATCGTAGAAAAGCTAGTCCATTTTCCTACGAACTTGCTTGAAGCCCTAATCCCGTCTCGAGCGACGCGAGGGAGAGGGGAAGATTACCAGGATCCTTTTGATCGGCGTCTTCCTTTGTTTCTCGATTGATCGATCCTAGGGATCCATGGAGTTGCCGCAGAACGATTTCGATCGGATCGTCTTCTTTGAGCACGCGCGCAAGACCGCGGAGGTCGTTTACGCCAAGAACCCCCTCGATGCCGATGTGAGCTCCTACGTTTCGATTCCGTTACCTCGTAGTCGGTAGGGTTCCTTAGTTTGGCCTTCTCGACGGTTGGAACGTATTTCCCTTAATGGATTCGACTGCTTCACTTGTTTTCTCGACCTCCATTGTGCTTCCGTTCTTTGGGCTTGTAGTGTTCATCGTGGAACAATTTGGTAACGGGATAATGATACTGTTTCCTTAGAATCTCACGAGATGGGGCGGAGCACTTCTTGAACTATCCTCGTTTCAGAGTGGTAGCGACTCCATAAAGATGGTCGAAGGTTCGTATCAATGAACATATGGCAACCTCGATAAGAAAATAGTTTCTGCGAATGCAAATTTGAATGTGCTTCATGTGATTCCTTTACCGATTTCTCAAGCAGATGCTGTATCGAAACTGGAGGAAGCCTTGGAGGTGAATCCAAGCAAGCATGATACTCTTTGGTGCTTGGGAAACGCCCATACATCTCATGCTTTCTACACACCGGATCACCAGGCTGCTAAGGTTGAATTTGACAAGGCAGCTCAGTGCTTCCGGCAGGCTGTGGAGTTGGTAACTTTCTTGCACATTCTATAATGACATCCAGTTCATTCTCTTGGAGTATTTGTTGTTGCTTTGGTGAGTTGAGACTACAGTTTTTTTGTAGGATCCTGGGAATGAGCTGTATCTTAAGTCACTGGAATTATCAAACAAGGTATACTTTTTTGATCAATTCTGTGTACTAGGATTACAGTGTGTCATGTACTAATACTATAGTGTGTCAATTTGTCCACAGAATCGTTTGGTATTTTATCTGATGGTCACAAATATTGTGAATGTCTTAAAAATGTATGGATGTAAATCCTCCATGATTATAGTTATGATGTCTTGATGGAGATTGATACTTGACACGATTTCATACCATGATTCTTTTGGTACATTAATATTTAGGATTATTTTAGTCTGAGCTGACTTATGATTATCTTCAGAAATTATTTGTTCTTGCATATATTAACAAGTCTAGCAAGCTCAATACAAAAGAATCTGCTTTTTAATTGTGCTTCTGAGCCCTTTTTATCCACCTTAATTGCAATGTGAATAATTTAAAATATAGTACATGATTTATGAAATTTGAGGAAATCTTATTTCCGTTTGCTAGAGCCTGTGTATTGCCTATCAAGAATCAACATGCTTGCCTAAACTGGGATAAATTATCTATTATCTCATGCACATAATCAAACATCGAATGGAAGTTGGTAAAGTTAGTCTAAAGTGTTAAGTGGTGGTGATCTTTATAGGAACTTGCTTGGAGATTGTAGGGAAGCATGTGAAGGTGAACATCATACTTAATTGTGTTGGTTCATTGCATATTGTAAATTTCTGGTTTTGTTTATTGGGAACAAGAACTAAATACAGATTTGCAACTAACTATGAAGAATTTTAATGATTGTTAGCACAAGGAATTAGCATGACGAAGTACCATCATCCTTTGTGGATTAGTATAATCTGATGACAGTTTTTTGTAACATAATATAAACATCTCCTTTAGGCACCTGAATTGCATCTAGAACTCCAAAGGCAGATGGCAAGTCAGCAAGCTTCACAGGGAGCAACCACTGCTTCAAGTATGAAGGTAATATTATGCTCTTTCTGAAGAAAGTTGAGCCAGTTTTTCTTGTAAATTTATCATGTCATTCTTGTCATTATGCAACAGTATATGCTGTATGTTGCCGAATGTTCTCTGCTTTTTTGCAAAACTTTTCATGGTTATCATTCTGTTTTTGCCTCTCTGTCACATGATTTACTTTGATGCTTCAACATTTTGATTTTCATGTGGCCTAATGAAGTGGACAAAAGAAGTTGACAAGATTTAGTCTTGATACCAAACTGCTGAATAATTCTTTTTTTTGTTTTGTTTTGAGAATGTGGTCCTAGTGTATGTTAAACTCCTCAATTAGTTTCCTTGATGTATTGAATTTCTCTTAATTGATTTATCTTGCCTTTTCATTTGTATGTTTAGGAGTTCATCTTTGTCGGTGAATTATCCAGTAATTTAACTAGGCACTCAAGCGCTCGCCTAGGTGCTCGGGTGAGGCGAGACGAGAGCCTCGTGTGTGGATCAGGTGGAGCACTTCAATGAGGTGTCGTCTAAGTGCTTGCCTGAACCTGGGCGTCGGGCGCTTCGGGCGAGCGCCCGGTTCCAATAAGCCAACCGAACCAGACTTTTAAGTCTGGTTCAGTTCAATAACGTAGTTTCTTACACCTCGCGTGACCCCGAGCCAACCCTAGCGCTGCTTTTGCCTCCGCCACCGATGCTTTTTGTTGCAGATGCAGTGGATTGAGCCTTCCTCTATCGCTGACGGATGGGTCCGACCACCTAGCAAGAGCTCGTAGCTTCCTTTCGCCATCGCTCTATGTGCAGTTCCTTTCACTATCAAGGGAGAGGACTACAGGTTCCTCCACCACCGACGGACACCCTTTGGAGGTTCCGCCGCTATCGCTGCTACTGTCTGTAGCTTCCACCATTGATGTTTGTAGCACTGTCGCGGCTGTCTTGAACCAATCCTCTATTGCTATTGCTGCTAGTTTCTCACCGCTGTTGTTGTCACTTTCCGTCGATTTCCTCTGTTAGTGACGCTTTTATCCCTTTCTATTACAGTTAACAATTCTTTTCTCCTCCTCTAACTATTGTTAACAGTAAATAATATATTGTTAACAGTATATTTTTAATTTAATATCATATTTTTATTTAAATAATTATTTTATATTTTTTATATTTTAATATTTCAGAGTGCCTCACTTCACTTAGGCGACTCAGGCGTTTTGGGACCTTGGCATCTTTTGGGTGCCTAACCCTTTTTAAATCACTGCAATTATCTTAGTTGCGGAGATTTTTATATGCTACAGTTAACCTATTGACATGTCTTTGTCTTCTGTTAGCTACTTGACAGAACTGTAATTGTAACGGCTGTTTCTTAGGAATTTTTATTGCATTTATTTTTTTATTATTTATATTGGTTTAAGGCATTACAATTTGTTTAACATATGATGGAAGACAGTTAAATAAGAGATTGAAAATAAAATTTCCTTTATCAATACTGAATTGAGTGTTCTATATTGATTGAGCACCATAAAATCTGACCATTCTTCTCCTGATTTATGTGCCAGCAAATTTGCAGTCATATTGTGTGAAATATGCCTTTTCTTTGGATTATTTGTGGCCATTAAGAATATACTGGTTAGAAGGTTATATAATCTGGATTAGGATGATCAGGGGTGGTGGCAAACTGGAAGATGCAGCATTGAACACTCAATATTTCTTTTTTTCAGTAGTGTTTTCCTGATTACTCTTGAAGTGTTTTATGCATAATAATCCCTCACATCTTTTCTATCAGGTTCTAAGTTGATCAATACTTTTCGACCCTCAAACTTCTCTCATTCTGTATTTTAGTTCCTCTGGTTATTATAACAACATACTAACTGATATTCATGGAGTATACCATAGTTGCTGTTAACTTATTAGTGGAACAATATTATAAAAAAAATTTACCCTAAAAACCCCATCTGTTTCATAATTCTTATTTTTAGAACTCTTATAACACTTGTTTATTCAAATTCAATTGAAAATAGTTGTAAGACGATCACCATATGTACGGTGTTTAATTTTAGAAAACACCATCATAGAGCCCAATCTCAACAAGATAGCTCGTCTTATCATTAAGTTAGTCATGTTCTTATGCTTATTCATAACTCAAGTCTTCACATCCTCTCTAATTTTATTTTTTAGAATGAATCCAGAAATTATGTGGTTGTTTTGGACTAAATGGTTTTTTCTGATGTCTATTTGGCTAAACTATATCTGGATTAAGGAACATAGAAAGATTGATCTGCCCAAAGGAGAAATTTTTTGGGCTGATCATGTAAATAATAGGTGTTCAGAGACCTATACCAAATATAGGAGATATAACCTTTGAACTGTTGGCAGATGAATTGAAATTTATGAAACATTGTTCTTGAATTAGCCATGATGCTGCCGTTCATGGACTGCATGGTTGGATAGTAGATCACCGTGTGTCCATTGTCTCCTTCAGGCATCATGAAGATACTATATCTGGATTAAGGAACATAGAAAGATTGATATGCCCAAAGTAGAAATTTTTTTGGGCCGATCATGTAAATAATAGGTGTTCAGAGACTTATACCAAATATAGGAGATATAACCTTTTAACTGTTGGCAGATGAATTGAAATTTATGAAACATTGTTCTTGAATTAGCCATGATGCTGTCCTTCTTGATGGACTGTATGGTTGGATAGTAGATCACCGTGTGTCCATTGTTTTCCGTTAGGCATCATGAAGATACTTAGTTCATCTTTTAATGATGTGCAAATTTAGTTGCCAATGGGCTTGATTTAGTACTATAAAACCAAAGCAAGGAAATTAACTTTTATTTACAAATTTTTGAAATACAAAGAATAGAAATGGTCCTATGCACCTATTACACATGAGGTCAACAATTTGGCTGAAAGTTTTGAGCCGCCTGTAACTTAAGAAGTTCCAGCTATAGTGATGCTTAACATATTTGATGTTTGGAGTTTTGATTTTACTTTAGGTTGAAGCAGCCTGCCTTCGATATCCTCAACCTGGTCTGGTAGTAGGCTAATTAACAAGAAAGGATTTAAATGTTGATCTGGTAATTGGTTGGATCCATATGGTACTTTTATACTGAGTGGTATTATGATTCAATTTTACTTAAAAAATAACTAGAACTTGAATACTGATCAGTATCATTTGGTATTACTTGAAATATTGATTAGGTACTGATCTTTTGGTTGAACCAATAAATATCATTCAGTACATACTGGTCTATGGGTATTTGAAATCTCACTGAAAAGTTCATAGGAATATGTTTCTTAGCAAACTCTGTCTACATTGTGATTTTTGGTGATCCATCTTTAATCATTAAATGCTTTGTGTGTATTTGAAATCTCACTGACAAATTCATAGGAATATGTTTCTTAGCAAACTCTGTCAACATTGTGATTTTTGGTGATCCATCTTTAATCATTAAATGCTTTGTGTGTATTTGAAATCTCACTGACAAATTCATAGGAATATGTTT
Source organism: Musa schizocarpa (assembly GCA_900464855.2). Classification (NCBI taxonomy): domain Eukaryota; kingdom Viridiplantae; phylum Streptophyta; class Magnoliopsida; order Zingiberales; family Musaceae; genus Musa; species Musa schizocarpa. The sequence continues at coordinate 19,643,437 of LS990916.1, forward strand.
TTTAGCAAACTCTGTCAACATTGTGATTTTTGGTGATCCATCTTTAATCATTAAATGCTTTGGAGATTGTGCCAGGATTACAGTCGGTGATTCTTTTTTCTTTTAATTTCAGACTCCCAAGAAGAAAAAAGACAGCGACCTAAAGTATGACGTGCTTGGCTGGGTAATCCTTGCGATTGGTATTGTTGTGTGGGTCGGGATGGCCAAATCTCATGTTCCTCCCCCTCCACCAAGGTAAGGTCGTCAGTTTCCTTATCGGCAGGTGGAATGTTCCGCTTTTAGAACCCCATGCATGAAGTTTGCAAGAAAGCAATGATCTCTCAAGGTGGAAGTATGATGATGGGGTGTAGTTCTCTAAATTGTTGTTTCATGGCTATCCTTTAAGAGCCTATTTGGATGATTTGCTTCAGTATTCATAGTTCTTTCTTTCTTTCCTGTCTTAAAGTTGGTAGCCTCTCTTCTTTTCAGCAAAAAGAGGCTTGTGTTTGCAATAATCCCAAAATTTTGTTATAAATTTTAATAACGTTCCTGGAGGCTTCACAATACTGACCATAAAACTCACTAGTCATATTTGTTCGTCTTTTTTTTATTACACTCTGTTAATTACGCTTAATTCATGTACTTTTGATTGCAAAACACTGTTCGTTTGTGCTGTGCAGACAACTGATGTACAAAACATCGTAGATCCAGGTACATAATCATTGCTTACTTGTGGTGGTAGCCTTTATTATTTTCTTAGTGTTAAATCTCCGTAGAGCATCCAAAAGGACTCAGCATGTGGAAGGTGAAACATAGGGAAAGTCCTTCAGAAGTGTTTGACATATATTTTTCATGATTAAAATTTCTATTTAGTGATGTCAAATATTCAACAATCTCTTATGAATTATTGAATGATTCCGTACAGCAATAAACTATATAGTTTGGTTAGAATTTAAGCATCACTTGATGATCAGAGAAAGCAATCAGTAATTATAAGAATCAAATAAAGATTACAAAACCTTATGAAAGAATGTACATTAGATTTTTATTGATGTTCAAAATATAATTCAATAGGTCATTAATGGTTGATATGAGCAAGGTAGCTAGTTGTCATATTGATTGCTCATGTTATTTTGGATAAGAACAAGTAGTTGGTAGAGCCACATTTTGCATGTTCAGAATCAACAAAAATATCTCAATGGAAAGTTTGAAAATGTGATACACGTACTATACACAATCATATGCTATCTTAAAACTATTGTACATAGATTCGACGGTGTTTATGTGAAATAAATTATATAGATTGGACAGGACATGGCAAGATCTTTCGCAGGTGTATTATTTGCTGAGTACAGAACAAGGTGAGCTGTCATCATAAGTAGATCTTTTTTTAACTTCAACATGAGAAAGAACTAGTTGCTATACATGCCTTTCTTTGATATGAGAACGTTTTTAGCTTTATTAGAATAACTTGCACTTGCTGTTAATGATTTGAGATGCAAGTAAGCTAATGTCACTGGGGGAACTCAAGTCACTTCAGTTTTGCCCTAGTGTTAATAGGGAAGCTGAGAGAGAACTGGACTATGTCTTCATAGTTCTTTTTATTGTGTTTCCCACTAGAATCCAGTTTTTCCAACAAGCACATATATATATATATATATATATATATAGTCTTTAAAAGATTAAAATTATGTTATTTTTGTACTGTTACGTCATTTAGGTGAATTCACAACACTGGCAGAAACCACTTGAATATTATTAGGTAAGAGTTTTTGAAGTTCTCATGAATATATTTGATTTGTAACATGGAAAGGCAGGAAGAATAGCAATTATTTACTCATATGGATGATTAATTTATATTTGATAATGATTCAGTCTTGATAATATTATTATGTAAATAATATTTGATTTGAAATATACGAGTTTTATCTTTCTTTTCGAACCAAGTCTTACATTTAATGTAGTTTTTTTTCTCATGTTATTTTCATTAGTCTGTTTATATTTTTAGACTTGACAAATTTTTTTGATTGATGATACTTTAGCTTTCTTTTTTTTCTTACCAGTTCCTTGAGTAGTAGTCATAATATTATGAGAATTTTTTGTTTTAATCTTCTTCTTTTTTAACACATAAATTAGTTAACTCATTTAAGTCTCATTTATCCTTATTTGTATTATAGTAAATCTTAAATTAGCCTGAGAAAGAAGAGAATTAAGAATGAATTGAACAAGAAAATACTTGTTAACATTTATACCTAATGTTTTAAGTTCGTAACTTTGTAAATCATATTGAGGATGTGATCTTAAATCCCTTGACTGTTATCATACTAAACTCAATTCTTTCATTAACGTGCCAATCAATGATTTATTAGTAGATTTAAATATATCTTCAATAGATCTTAAATATTCTTGTGGATTAATTATAGTTGGTAATTAAGTTTTTATATTATTTATGATCATCATTCTTATAAATATTAGACTAAGCTTATTAGATCTTTTTCAAACATTTATTTTATTAATTTGTTTTATAGTATTTTCATCCGTCAAGTCAATAAGCCTTTCAACAAGTAATGTTAAGTCAAGATCTAATATGTCTAATATGAATTACACATACTTTAACAATTTTGAATAATTTAATCCAAAGAGTATAGGGACATTGGAAGCATGAGAATGTATGAAAGAAAGTACAATTGTAAAAGATAAAATAATATTATGAACTATTGGTATCATTCATATTTCACAGTGAAATATTGACATATAAAGAGTTCACTCAAGATTATCTACAGAGGACTGATACAATCCTTTGGAATAATGTTATTATTTTTGGATATATAACTTTAAACTATAAAGATATTCAAAATAGTATATTCTATTGTATTATATAATTATTTGAATTATATTCTTTTTTGAGATTATTTAAAAATCTTAATTATATATGTCATTATGAATATTATTTTTTAATATCATTTAGGATTAATTTCTTAATGTAATTTTATAAGTTATTCATCTTGGTCACTTTGGTGGCTACAATAATATAAAATACAGTTTAAAATATCCTATAGATGATAAAATTTTTATTGTAATTTACATTCTATAAATTGATCATTCCTACTTTAGCAACTACTAATCAGATAAAACTTAGAGAGATGAGTTATAAATAATATCAATTAATTTTTTTAATTTAATTTATGTATAAATAATTTAGTAAAATAATAATCATGATAATTATTGAATATTAATTTACATAAACGGAAACTCATATAATAAATATAATTATAATGAAATATAAATCATACTTGGATGTGAAAGATAAATATAATTTCATAATTTTAAATATATACATGTGAATAATCAAATAAATATCTAAAAATAATAATTATATTTTTATCTATCAAGTATAAAATATAATTAATAAGTTATATGAGAAAATTATAAAAGAAGTTTATAATTTATATGTTTTTATTTAGCATAAAATTTTAAATTAAACTAGTCCAGAATTAAACTAAACATTAGTCTAATTAAATAAGTCAAAAATAAAAATTGATCAAGATTGATCAAAATTTTATTTTTTCTCATATTTGATCAAAATTAAATCCAGTTAAACAATCAAAATGTAATCATTATCGATTCAATCATAATTAAAATAAATCATATTGATTAATTTTATAATTAAGGATATAAGTCAAAAATTCTCAATTTTATAAGGGCAAAATTATAATTTTGCTACATGATATAAAGTATAATTTTAAAATTTATAAAGGGTAGAACTATCAAAAGGTTAAAATAAAATTAATGAAATTTAGAAGGGTAAAACTATAAATTTTCCAAAAGAACCATAATCTGCACAACGGTTGCCATCGGTGCATGCGCGATGCACAACCATCGCATGCATGCTTGCGTAGTCTTTGCGATGAGTGCGCAATGCGCAACCGTCGCCTGCACACTTGCATAGCCTTTATGATGCGTGGTCATCACCTGTGCGATTATCACATGTGTGGCCAACTCAATGCCCGACCATTGCTTGCATGGCTATCGCCTGCACGACCAACCTAGCGCACAGCTCGCGGTCATCGCTTGCATGGCCATTGCGATGTGCGGGCAATGCGGTTGCCTCGACATGCGGCCATTGTTGTGTGCAATCGCTATTGGGAACAAGTCAGCACTAAGAGGGGAGGGTGTGAATTAGTGCAGCGGTAAAATACGTTGGTTTCAAAAAACTCTTTCGTACGTTAAAAATCGAACTCGGAAAGATAGCTTGAAATCTCGTTCGTATATGAAGTAAATGCAGTAGGCAAGTAAAATTTAGTTTACAGTAATGTAAATTGCTCAAATATAGAAATGCAAACCAGAGAAGAACACACCAATTTTATAGTGGTTCGGTCGTCGTGACCTACATCCACTCCTTCGATTCCTCTTCCATCGAGGCCATCGGCATTCGCTATCGATCTTCCTTTAATAGACGAAGATTAACCTTCTTCTTACACCCCTCTTCTCATTTTACCAGGTTTAGGAGACAATCCTTACAAGCACTCACTCCTCTCTCAAATTATTCTAACACTTAGACTAGAGGAGGATTCTTATAAGAGATTTCTACAACGTTTTTCCGTTTTAAATTCTCTGTGCTTATGTATCTTAACCAAGGATGAGAGGGGTATTTATAGGCTTCAAGTTGATTCAAACTTGGAGCCTAAAAACATCTCATCTCGGATTTCCTGGGTCCGGGCGGTACCACCACCTACGTTGGGCGGTACCATCGCTAGTGTCAATCTGACACTTACACTGCACTAGGTGGTACCACTGCCCAGTCTTGCGGTACCACCGCCCAGACCGTCGGTACCACCGCTTGACACAATCTCGGAGACTGTGCCACGACAGTGTCATCTCTTGGGGCACTGTTTGGACCTTTTCATTAGGCCCAACATAGTTCTTACATGGGCCCAACTGGCCCATAATTGGGTTGGCCCAATTCCAAACCCAATTACGTGCTAACTACGAAATCTAAGACATACTTAAGCTAAACAAGTACGTAAGTCTTGGCTTCTTCCGGTGATCTTTTGGCGAACTTCCAAAGATCTCTTGGCAATGTTCTAGCGAACTCTCGGCAAGCTCCTGGACTTCACGACGATCTTCTTGGCAAGTTTCGACTAGCTTCTTTAGCAAGCTCTGAGACTTATCGGTTGGTTCCGACAGAACTTCCGACGAATGTTTGGACTTCCGACGAACTCTCAAACTCTCAACGAAATTACGTCCTTAACTCCAGGACTTCATTTTGCTTCATGCTTTGCTATCGTATTTAATCCTGCATATGTAAAACTCACTTCGATCTAGACAATTAATACTAAGCATTAATCATGTTGTATAACATGTCATTGGTCCCTCGACGCTTCGTCCAATTCTTCGGCGCATTGTCTTCTCTTGTGGCTTATTGTCCAATCAGCTAGTTGACTCCGCAACTCCGATATCCTTGGCGCAATATCCGCTCTTCTTGGCCCAATGCCCGAATCCATGGCCCGAAGCCTTCTGTCGATACGTCGATCGATCATCCGGCCCTACGTCTAATCTTCTGACATGTTTTCCTCCGGCCCAACATGATTCTTCATGTTTTAATTGTCTCATTCTGATCGAAGCATCTTGCGTCACTCAAAACACAGATCAAATCGTAAATACTATCAATTGGTTTCATCATCAAAATACGAGATTCAATAATTGTCTCCTGTTGTCGTGGTGCATATGCGCTACCCGGCTGTCACAGACTTAGCTGGTTTTGCCTAAGTCGTGCGGCACCCTTGCGAGTTCGTCCGCAAAGGACAGCCTCCTCGAAGCCTCCCATGGTCCCTTAGGACCTACAAAAGAGAAAACGGGTTAAAGAAAAACACCTCACTCGAGATCCACAAGCAAACATTTCCAAAAACACTTCATAGATGATGCAAATTATAAATTGACTTTACAAGCTCTGAATAGGTGCACAACAAAGGGCCAAAATAGTTCACTACAAACCGAAAATCTCTCACAAGTGTCCACATGACACAACCTTTATTTACAAGCCTAAAGCGGCTACTAAACCCAACTAAAATGGGACTATTAAGCCTTCGGCCGTCCCTCTACATGCTGTGCAAAGCATGAACATACCAAAAGACACGGACATACATAAGCATTACATCAAACATCCTGTTTACAAGTTTGTCCGTGACATTCTCCCCCACTTATTCCTTCGATGTCCTCATCGAAGCCTTTGCCGACACTACAACTCATCGCCTTTGCTGAGTCTTTAATCTTCTGCTCCAGCTGTAATGTGCCTCTTGGCTCCCAACTGCTCTTCGCTGCTGTTTTTAAGTAGTCGAACATTTGATCCGTCATGCTACTTCAACTCTCTAATGACTTTGACTCTAGTGTGGGGTTGGCTGAGTTGTGTTGATCCCTATTGGTTCCTGTGGATCCTCTAGTTGAAGGAAAAGACCATCCTTACTATGCGCCAGTCTCTCAAATGCCTCATGCTGCTTGAACTGGGTGGATGCTTGTTGGAGCTTTAACGAGTATCGCCTCGTAAACTTCTAAAGTTTTGGGTCCTTCCTCCACAAAATTTGCCTATTGACTCTTCTTTCACTTAGTTGTCACTTCCAAGTAGATTCGCATCACTTCCGCTTTCGAATGACATTATGTTGCGAAATGAAGCGGACAATCTACTCTGAGTAGCACTGATCACCATTGGTGAGGATTTGACAACTATTGTCTTCTAATATTTTTGAATGGTCTTTGAACCTATGCAAAGCTCCTATACTGGATAGATAAGAGATATGGGGTACTCGGTTTCACCCATTCTCCTTAGAGTTGAGAAGGCAATGGTTACTTGACTTCGCCCGTCTCCTCCAGGGTTGTATTTCATGCATCGAGCTAGTTATTGGCCTTCGCCTGCTCTTTGCTCACATTTCTGAAGTACTCGAAGTGTTTGCACTCCTTGCGTTGAGTTAGCTACTGTGATTCACCTTCTCAATGCCATCAAACTTTTGGAATGCAGGAAGTTTTCACCCCAACCTGGAGTAAGTCTCTAATAGTTTTGGTCGCCTTTGGGATTGTACCGTCTTCTCCATCAACTCGGCCGCCTACTCCACCGAGTAGCAAAGGTATAACACTATGTACTGCCTGCTTCGTTCCTTGGTCGTGCACTCTTGCATGACCCGAAGTCCTTCACTTTCGGTTATCTTGATGAGAAGCTCATTGACATCGGTCTTACGAAATTACTTGGCCTCTGCCCTTCAGCTTTGTCTCGATACTTTGAGTTTGCCTTTGCATGCTCTACCTCCTCGGCCCCTTTCATGACCAAGCACTCTCCCTCCATAAGAGCAATGGATCAATGACTTTCACGGAAGTCCCGCCTCTGCAGTACCATGGCGTTGCCATGCCCATGGCCCTACTATCCGTCGCCTCGCATCTGCATCCCTTTTCTTCACGATCAGTAGATATGTCTCTGTGGCACTCCTCCGAGTCCACCTCCATTCTAACTGATGCTTGATTCTGGGTAGCTAAGTCTCTCTAGACTCATCGTCGCTTCCTCGCCCCTTTTGACCCCTTGCTTTAACACATTTGTGTTCTCCAAGTAGCTCCCTTTGGTCGATGGAAAGACAGACTGCAACTCTCATGCATGGCCTTTACCATCATGTTATAGGATTTGCATCGATTCAGTTCTCCTTAGCTTCCTTGGTAGCAACATTCGCTTACTCGACCTTGTTCTCTGACTTGTCGGGCTCCCTTAAGCGAATATGGGCTCTGGAGCAGTCCAACTCTCCAGTTGCTTCGATCATACCTCTGCATGATCAAGTCCCTCCCATGGGACTCACCGGTACTTGCATTCGAACTTTTCCCTTGGTGGAACACAGCCCTCATATGCTGATGACCAAGGCTTTTATCTGATGCAAAATTTGATGCACGCACGGAAGACCTGCCTCTACGGTACTATGTCCTTCACTTCTTGAATCCATAGCCCTTCTTGTCGTCGTGTTGTTCACCGAAGTGGAGCTTCAAGTAGCTCCCGATCATACCTTCATATGATCTAGTCCCTCATAGGACTATGTCGTGTGTATCGCATTGCCACGAACTATTCCACCATGATCCGCTGCACCATGTCGCCTCCTGGTGACATCTCTATTGCATTCTGATCCTTGTGGGATGAACTCGAATTGTGATCCCTTTATGCGTGGCCTTTGCCAATATATCGCAGGGTCTTTTTCACCTTCGATTTGTTTGTTCATTTGACAATCGACCTTCATCCACCTGCTCTTGGGTCACACCTAGATGAAGCACCGCTCTGGGACAATCCATCGCCTAGTAGCTCCCGAAGTCCATCGACTTCGTTGAAAGTGGTGCACCATTATCTGGATCCTGGGCCTCTGCCCCTACCAGCACAATCTCCGCTGCACACCGCTTCCTTCATGCAACTTGAATGACAATACTGTGGTATATTCTTCAAGAGTACCCACCTCTGTATCCTCTTGCCCCGTGCCAAGGCCTACTGAACCAAACTTCACCTCCGCAAGTTGAGTTGCCTTAGTTCCTCCATCAAATGCTTCTCCGAGATAAGGTGCATGTGCTCAAAAGCTCCCTTCGTCTTTGGGCACCATACAAGATGAGTTTGCTCCGTCAGAATGAATGACCCATGGAATAACATGATCCTGCTCTTACCTCTGCAAGAGTTCATGTCCTTGACCTCTGTCCAAGGAAAGCTTTGTGCCTCCACTCCATGTTCCATCTTCTATGTCGGCTCACTTCATACGACTTGGGTACTTCGCCAATTTACACCCAAGCTGCTTCACTCCTCGTTTTGTATTAAGTTGATCGTGGCCCTCGCACCCACCATTCCACGGGTCAGCCCTCCCTTGAGTCTGATCTCCATATCGACTCCAAGTGTGTCTTCATTTGTGTTGCTTTGGGTCGCTCCCCCACTTGATCTCGCAATGCATCCACTAATGCATTCTCTCAAGCGAGATCATGCGACGACTTCTTGCCGCTCGCTCGGTCCATTGAGCTTCGTGGAGTTGTTGTTTGTTGAGGTACTCCTCCTCAACATATGTGGTCTGTTGCACATGATTCTCCCTCTAGAGAAACCGAGATCTATCTCTCCTAGATAATTGTTCCATTGGAGCAACATCTCTCTTCGTTTTTTTCTCTCTGAAAGTTTCGGAGACCACCATCCCCTTCGGACTACTCTGATTTGCTGAACAAACTATGCATTGTTCTGCCTCCTGCAAATGCACTTGTTAGATTGCGACTCCACGTCAATATAGCCCCCACTGCACCACTCAAGGCCTAGCAACATGCTGAACTCGCTACACACTTCAACCTCCTACAGACATATCCTTCACATGCCAAAGAGAAAGTTTCAATGCTCCATTACGTCGAGTTTCGGTCTCTTTGGGATGGTCGTGAACATTTCATCGTCCGCATACAAGCCCATGCATGAGTACTGAATTCTTCGATTAGTAATTCCCCCACCTCTGTGAGCTTTGCACAACTCTTTCGGTCGCTGAGCAACTCATTCCACCTTGCATGGTCTCATCCTTTACTAAGCGCCTCGCTTTACTTGAGCACCATCAAGTATAGTTGTCAACGTTGAGCCGTAGCTCAAACTCAGTCATCCTAACCTTTGTGCTCTCCGCATTCTTCCAAGCTTGCTTGTTCTTGTGGTGCCTCTTGCGCGAAGGGTTGGTCATTCCTCTGAATGCCAATCTCATATGTCCGCTCCTCCGAGCGACTCCTTTTCTCTATATCTCTATGCCCGTTTTCCCCCAAACGGTCACGCGTGTGCTGACTGCCCTCAACGCAGTCCCGCTAGGTCCCCCATGTTTGCATGCCAAGTGTTTCTATGAGTGCTTGTCCTGCTCTGATACCATCTGTCATGGACTTAGCTGGTTTTGTCTAAGTCGTGTGGCACCCTTGCGTGTTTGTCCGCAAAGGTCAGTCTCCCCGAAGCCTCCCATGGTCCCTTAAGACCTACAAAAGAGAAAATGAGTTAGAGAAAAACGCCTCACTCGTGATCCACAAGCAAACATTTATGAAAACACTTCATAGACAATGCAAATTATAAATAGACTTTACCAGCTCTGAACAGTTGCATAACAAAGGGTCAAAATGGTCTATTACAGACTGAAAATCTCTCACAAGTGTCCACATGACACAACCTTTTTTTACAAGCCTAAAGTGGCCACCAAACTCAACTAAAATGAGATTATTAAGTCTTCGGTCGTCCCTCTACATGCTGTGCAAAGCATGAACATACCAAAAGACACGGACATACATAAACATTATATCAAACATCCTGTTTAGAAATTTGTCTGTGACACGACGTAGTCGCCTGCTACTAATAGATTTATCATAACGGTTAGCAGATTCGTCGTAGAGGACCACACATAGTGGTGTTGCTATCGCCATCATGCATAACGCTGTTGTACAGCTAACACAACCGTCATAAGGCTGACGATCATTGAAGATCGCAACCTTCAACAATATTATCTTCGATAGCAAGCTGTCGATGATAATCCATTGATCTAATACAAGAAATCTCACGTCGCCCGCAAGCAAACGACAAGACGAAGCAAATAGAAAGATAGATCGATAATATACACGGATCATTCAAGTATCATAAATTAGAAAATAATATATCTAAGGTATTGGATTTTAACAAACTCGGCTTTGATACCAATTATAAGCATAAAACTATGATATGCTATATGTTACAAGGAAAAAATTTAATGCCTTGAAATCAAATAACAATATATCATATTTACGACTCATATCTTTCGATGTCAGGAAAAATCTTTATCTAATCTGAAGCAACATCGTCATCAAATCCGAAAATCACGATGATGTCAATCTATAAAGAGAACTAAACTCTTTCTCTCCTCTCTTCCTATATTTTCATAAGACCATTTAGATCAATAGAATAGGGACAAGGGAGGATGATAGAAAAATCAGACTCTCTCAATGATTATCATGTATCCATGCTGTCTTGTTACATATCATGTGTTTAGTCTCTATGGGATCATGTGTATATATAGGCGAGAGCAAAGATTCTACGGTAAATAATTAAGAGAGTTTCTCCCATAATCTATTAAGGAAAAGAATCTTATCATAATTGGATTTCCTTTCTATTGATCGATAATCATCATCAAAATTTAATCAAATTTATAATATATTTTATCAATTAGATAGGATCATATAATCTAATGATTCTAACAAATCCCAAGCTAAGCTAATATAGGTGTCTTGTCGAGGTGAACAGGGTTGTGTGGGGTTGCTTTAACCTGATCCTGCCTGGTTTCTGTCATGGCTCCTTCTCAATGATGGCTCAGTTTGGAATCTATGTCAAGAATTGAATGGTAGGAAGGCTCTCCACAAACCACTCTCTGCTGCCGTTGCCTGTGTAATAACACTGACCAGTCTTCTAAGTCCTTTCTGACCTTCTCGATTGTTCTTCTACCCTACCCTAACCATATTCGATGTGAAAAGAGGCCAAAAAAAAAAAAAAAAAGAGACAGGAAGAAAAGTGGTGAGAATCTGTTGGACAAGATAAAAATAAAATATTTAAATATAGTTTTTAACATATTAAAAATTTTCATACTTTTTATGCTATGAACGCCGTCTATAAATAAAGATTACGAAACATATCTTGAAGAATTTGTATTTATCGTCGTGAAGTTATCATAAGGTTCATGTACATTTCCATAGTGACTCTGTTTAATCAATTCTTAATTTTTTTACATATATTTCCATGGTGTCTCTTCCTAATACAATAGACTAAAAACTAAATCAAATTTATTTTTCGACATCCCCAATAAATTTAATTTATTTTCATCATTCACTTAAACTAGACACTTCAATTTGAAAATTAGTTTTGATTTGAGGGGCCTGTGAATCTTTCTTCTTTTGTATCATCTTTTTATTTCTTTATTTTTTTATTTTTTTAATGTCCCAACCTCTATCACTATCGCAATCACTTAAAAGTACAATCTTTAACTTTTACCTTTGTTCGGAAGACCTCTGTACTTGCATGGGAGTATGTGTTGATGATCCAAACATTTTTTATTTTTCATATAAATATTTACAGATTAGGAAGAGTATTTCCTGTGTTTTGTTCATTCAACGCCTCACAGATCAACCTGAAATGATCTGATGTTGCACAGCCTTTCCCGCTACTTGATTCTTCGCTTGTTGTTGGCTTCATTGTTGCTGATTAGCTTTGCTGAAGTAGTTGCCATGCAGTTTGGGTTCTCATTTTGCTTGGATCATTCTGCACCTGTCATGTTTCTCTCTCTCTCTCTTTTGCTTTGTTAAACACATGCTGGACTTGTGAAGAGGTAAGGGTAGTAGTGAGAGTAGAGTCACATGAGTTCTAGGAAGACAAAGGAGATCAAGATTACAAGATATATATATATATATATATATATATATATATATAAGCTTAAAATTATCTTATTTTTGTACATTTGCCTAATTTAGGTGAATTCACAACACCTTTGAGCCAAAAACCACTTGAATATTATCAGGTAAGAGTGTTTTGATGTTCTGAGGAATCTATTTGATTTGTAACATGGAAATGCAGGAAGAATAGCAATTATTTACTCATATATGGATGATTAATTTATACTTGATCATAATCCTAATATAACTTATAGATTTCAGTCAAAATTTAATATGCTAATATACTAGTTTTGATTTCATAGTAATACTCGAAAGAGATTGTTGAGAAGTTTAACATGTATAAAAGCAAATATATTAGTACTATAACAATGCTTGAAGCTTAGCAATGCTGAGAATGGCATAATGATGAATAATACTTTTCATAAAGATTTTTGGCAGTCATATATACTTGCCATTAACTAAGACTAGTATATGTAAAGAGACGACCTATCAAGGAGATATATTAAGAATATAACCAAAATAATTTCATTCTCAGGTGATAAAGGGAATTCTTGAGCATCCTAATGAGACTCGTGATTTGATAAATTTTATACCCAAAAAAATTTTAGTTAACTTGATATATTGTTAATGATTATATTGGTATAATGAAGACCGAAAAAAGTATATATATTTTCTTAACGTTTAGAGTATATATATGGTATCTGGCATGAGAGTGAGGATGATGTTAACACTTTAGTACTGTACGATCGACATCCCAGCATTATGTAGTCGACATCTCAACATTGCGTAACCAATATCATGGTATCAAGTGATTGACTCCTCCGATCCACATGGACGATGTATATTCGGCATCTCAAGATCACATTGGGAGATAACTTGATGTCACATGACCTAATCGGTTGAATCGTTATCACGCTATGAGCAACACGATTGTAATTAAAACTAATAGGATCATGTAATTACTCCATACACTAATCATAGAAGCAATGATCATAAAAGCTCATTATAAAAAAGGCTCCCGTGTTCCTCACTCTCTAAAATGCAACTTTAAGTTTTTTTTGAATCTTGAACCAACTCAAGCATCATAGGGATATTTGTTAAAAGAATCTCAATTGATTTTGAAGACTTTTAGTCGAGACAATCAAAAACTAATTTAAGAATATCATAAGAAATAATATATTATAATAGTATCAACAATAGAGATAAAATATATCGCAACACCACCGTATGCATAAGCAAACAATCTTCAGATGTCTAAATCTAAAGAAGAAGTGGCATCAGATATTTTTATAAAAAGACTCTTCAGCTTTAAAGATATCCAAGAATTACAGGAGAATTAAAAATATATAATTTTCTATAAAATGGTTGTATGCCTTTATCAATATCTGAATCGTTCTCCGAGTACCCATCTCTCAAATCATTGCAGTCGATGGAGCTTCTTGTTCTACTATATCCAATAATAAAGGAAAAGAAGAGGAGAATTTTATTTATATATAATCTATCAAAATTATGATGTGTGAATAAATAAAAATATATGAGCATTTTTTCCGCGTATAGATCCTACGCAGTAGAAGCTTACTGCGTTGCTCCGTACTATAATAAATAGGAGATCCGTACTGAACTAATTTTAGAGCGTCTTAATTTGGGGTAGATAGATTGATAGATTGAGCGTCGTATAAATAGGGTTGACAAACGAGTCAACCCTTGACTTTTACGATTGACAGAGTCTTTGGCGGCTTCGCGAAGTCTAAAGCATCCGACCCGAATATGCCACTTTTGGGTTATTATGGGTTGACCACGCGGCCAGAGAATTCCTCCGACAAAATGCCGTCGGTTCCTCTTCGTACTCGGGCCGACATGTACATCCCCAGCGGCAGGCTCGACCTCGCGGGCCCAAGTTAATCGGGTCCGAACCGTAAAAGCATGGAGACAGTTGCGGGGATAGCCATCGGGGACGTGTCCTCGAATGAATACCGTTCGCTGCAAAGCCGCGACGTGGACCCTCCTGCCTGAGGCTTATTTACTCGCACACGACGCACCGCCGATGGACATCACGTACATTCGCGGCCCGCGCGAGGACCGTCGCCCATCGGACCCACCTTCGGAGACCAGCTCGGTAACTCACAACCACGTGCTGGGTATTCGAACGGGTAACGACGGCGTCTCTGGAAAATGATAATAATAAAGAAGAGGAATAACCAACGACCTCATCATCCTTTGGTTCTGTCGAAGGCGACGCGAGTCACTCGCTCGACCTCGTCACCCTCGGCTCGGTCCGGCGGATAAGAGTTTGGGGATCGGCGCCTCGGCGGAGGCGGCGTGGGATGCCGCCGCGGAGAGGGAGGGTGGAGATGCGGCGGATCGAGGACCGGACGAGCCGCCAGGTGCGCTTCTCCAAGCGACGGAGCGGGCTCTTCAAGAAGGCCTTCGAGCTCGCCGTGCTCTGCGATGCCGAGGTCGCCCTCCTCGTCTTCTCCCCCGGGGGGAAGCTCTACGAGTTCTCCAGCGTCTCCAGGTACGCCGCCCTCCCCCTGCCCCCGTTTCCATCCACCACCTCCTCCATCACTCGGGTCCCGCTGTCGGAACCCTAGGTGTTGGATCCGTCCGTTTCGTGGTAGGCCTTCGGTCACCTCCTCTCTCGTTCTTGACGCGGCGGTGGCATCGAACATGATCGCCGATGCGGGAACGGGAGAGGGGATCTTAGTGTGTTATGGCTTCCCCTTTCACTTTTCCGGGACACTGATAGCTTTGATTTGGTTCTGTTCGAGGCTGGACCATGCGGCATGCATTGCCACTTGCCTGAACTTTGCGTGCGGGTATAGTTAATGTCTTGTCGTGTGTTCTGACATGCCTTATCATTCCAATTACATGTGTATCTCTTCCTGCTGTTTGATAAGCAACATACTTTAGAGTTACAGTTTCATGCTTGTTCTTTATTATATCTTTTATCTAGGAACAATAGTTCGTCTTGTCTTTGGTGATATTTCCTATTATCTCGATGTGTCAGTTGCCATGGCTGCATCCGTATAGTCATCGTTTTCAGAATATTACCTACATTTAGATGCTAAAGCCATAGATTATAGTGGACTTGAAGGCTGGGATGAGAAGATTTTTCTTGGGCACCTCAATTTGCTGACATGAGACACACGTGATTCATGTAAATGGGAAAAAAAAAAAAAATCCTTGAAGCTAGTTCTTTTGATAATCGAACTCTATTGTTTGGTGGCCTATAGAACGTTACAATGTTTGCATTAGGTTGTCTTTAGGGAGGCATCATTTTAATCGTCTTGCATATGATTCATGGCCATTATAATGGTTGAAGCCATGCACATCTTATGTTAAGAGAAACCAAATTTTGATGCCTCCATCCTCTCGTCTTTTGGTGGAAAAGTAGAAGGGAGGTGAGAAACACAAGGACGGATATATGGCATCGAGTAGGAGATATTGGATGATGATGCAACTTAAGTTTCACTTATAAAAATAGGTGATTAAGTCGTTGATGGGCATATAGTAAAGAAAACCATCAACTTTGGTTGCTTTTGACAGCATCTATAGACTTCTTAGTTCATTATAACTCTTTATTTTCCCGAAATGTTAATCCATCTCAAGTCCAATTAGATTTGGGTAGTTATTTTTCCCATGGGCAGTAAAACTCTAGGTTGTTTTATATATTAATATGATTATTTATTAGTCTTTAATTTTTGTTTCTTTTGTGAGTACATTATTTGCTATTCCCAATGAGTCTCCCATAAAGTTTACTATCTATAGTTCTTCAATTCTATGCAATGTTGTATAGGAATTTGACCCAAAAATTAACAATTATTTTGAAAATTAAGACAACTTCTATTAAACATATTACAATTTATTGCTTGAAATTGGTAAATGAAGTGTTCTATTTTAAACATAGATTTTTCGAAAAAAGGAGTGGAGTTATCTCAGGGAACTGAATGTATAGGACTTGAATACCATAATATATATGATATGAAGGTTGAGGTTCATTTGTGATGTAAGGCTCCTAAGTAGACCATAAGTTTTTAAGTGGTGTTCTTTTCTTTTATTTCTCTCTCTTTTTAACATGGGACTATTAATTTACCACTTTATCTCTTTTTTATCTGATTTCTCTAATTTAACATTGTGTGGGCCTACAAGTAACATTAGAGAGGGCTTGTCCAATAACATGATTTAAAGATCCTGACACCATAGTGATAGTGTTATCAATAATTTATCAGTATTGACATTAATTATTTTAAGTTTTCTTATAAAAGCAATCATATTGAAGATTTTATAACACAAGACATGGCGCCGAAAGAACTCGGATTGATGTTTAAATATTTGAAATATGTAGTTTGATCATTTTTTCTTTTTCACAATATTGCCAAAGTTGATTAGAAATATTGTTTTGGTTTGCCCTTCAAAAGAACTCAGGTCAAAGTTTAAAGATTTAAGAGATGTCTGAGAGCTTTCAATTTCCCACCTATTGCAAAGTTTAATGGAAGACTCTTACGTGTAGAAAATTAGGCTGAAATCTTTATTTACAATAATAGGCTTAAAAGACTTGCAAAATTTGCTTAGGACTAATTTTCAAGATATTACTTACTTACAGTTTAAAGTAATATCCTATGTGAAATTAATCCCTTAAAGGAAAAAAGATGTGTAATCCGAAGCATTTTCAAGTGGCATAGGATTTTTTAATATGAAAGAGAATATAAGCGCATATGATTCATGATAATAGATGAGTATGTGTTATCATGCAAATTATGTCCAACCAAGTCAGATTAACTTAAGGTGTTGTATTTATTTCGGATTTGAAGCACTCTGCTCTAACTATTTATATGTGTAGGAGAGATCAATCAGCTAACAAATTCCATGAACAATATAATTTTAATTCCGGCAATGAGATATTATTCACCACTTCATCCTAAGGTGAAGGTGAAAAGATCTTTTTTAACACTCAAATCATAAGGGACTATAATCAATATAATCTAGCCCTAATCTTTCCTTAAGTCTTTACTAGGTTCCTTGTCCTAGTTGGAACAAGAGACAACATCAAGATCTTTTCTAATTTGATAAGCTTGAACCACATAATTCAAGATTTCAAGGTTGGTCATTTACATGCTTTCACCCAGTGTTATTCTAGTCATGGATAAATCATCCGGATTTAGATCCATGAGGAATGACTATCACTAAATAAAGACACACTATACTTGTGGCTATGGTTTGATTCTTTAACTTAGCCACTGCCTAGGAGTCAATTCTCATTCAGTAACTTGAATTAGATATTATTTAATTTAATACTTATCAAGGTCCACAACTCTTAAAGAGCAATGATCTTATTTGATTGGGGTTTGTATACCATAAGTGAATTAGGAATTCACATATATTTTTAACACTATTTCGGGAATAATATTGCTAGACCTCTAGTGCCTTGTTTAGTGTAGTGTTTGAAAGCCCTAAAGTAGATATATTATATGTTATATTAATTATTTTTATTTGTATTTGAAAGTTGTAAAATTTTGCAATAATGAATTTTTTTGGGATACGAAAGTAACTTCCGTTCTTCAAAAACATGATTATAACATTTTTGTTCCGTTGTATATATATATATATATATATATATATATATATATATATATATAGGGCATCAAAGATCTCTTATAAATAAGAAATGTCAAATTGCCTAAGAGTTTATGCTAGTCTAGACACCTCATTGGTCATGAGGTTTGGAAACACTAGTTAACATGTTGCTACTACTAGTGGTCATCTCTGTAGGATTAGAGATTCACTACGATGTATAGTAGATTTCATCATACTTCACACACTATGATGAGTTACTACTCTTAAATCATTTTTTCATGATTCAAGTTTAATAATCTTGATTGAAGTTTCCCAAAGAGATTTCTTCGAAGTAAGATTTTTAATCTCAAATATAGATCCTCTATCAACCTTGACCCAAGCAACACGACATTGGTCCATGCTGACGTTCGAAGTGTTGATACACTAGTATATATTTAATTTTAAAAATATCCTTAAAAAAGTTAGGAATTAAGGTTGAATTTAAACTATTAAAAAATTCAAATATAAAAGAAAGGCATACTTGCTCGGACTATAGCGGTACATCTAGGACTAGTACGACTCCATTGTATCAAATTGACTTACTTGTATGGATTAAGATCCTCGATTTAATAAAATTATATATCAATATGGTGCATTTCTAGAACCCACGCATCAAATTGCTACAAGATTTGACATTGCTAAACAATGTGTCATTGATGCAATAACATGGTTCACAATTATCACTTTATCATCATTGACGACCCATGTGGCAATATGATTGTGGTTGGGATGACTCTAGAGGATAGAGTCTACAATTGTCGTCACAACACTATTGTTACATATTCGACTCAAAGAAAGATGATCAACATCCTCCATGCATATATTGATCATTATGAGTAATGTTTCATTGTTTTATGGTTGTTGAGAAACCTTATCAAATTCGTCCTTGTTTGTTAATTTCTCCTTGAGTTGCAATACTTTCCGGAAACTCTACTTTGAAGATCCTTTTTGTTTTGTGGATCACTTTTGAGTCACAACACCCTGACCGATGTAGTCGCAATGAAAGCATTGGCATGGTGTGCCTAAAAGCGATGACATGGTATCATGTAAGAATGAAAATTTGTTGCTTTTATTTATCCATAAAAAATTAACATATAATTAGATCCATAAAATCATTATATTTTCAAAGCAAGCTTAGTTGTTGGTTGATCTAATGGATCTAGCCTTGATCCACATTATAACCTAAAAGGTAGGTTTTTCTAAATGTAACCTAGGTCCATGAGGATCGAGCCTAGATCCACCAAATCTAACTAAGTTAACCTAAAATTAGGTCCAAACTTTGAGACTTAACATAGGCAAGCAGAAATATGCATAAACATATTATAATTTTTAACCTAATTTTGGTTACATTGTTAATTTATTGAAATATATTTGTGTTATCATATTTAATAATGATAAACAATTTAAGTACCTGACAGTAATCAGTAAATGGACGTTGACCAAAGGCAATTACAGTCTAAATCAATTTATTTACAAGGTTTAAACGAATTAGTATCTCTTTTTCATGTATTTAACATTAAAAAAAAAGCTCGACTAGACAAAAATGTAAATTCCTTCATGCCTTTCTTTGGCAGGATCAGTGATCTATAAAGATATCCTGAGGTCCTAATATACTAAACCATTGACATAAACCTTGAAGGATATTTGTTTACTTGTTTGTTGCATGGACCATCTGAATCATTGGCGTGTGTATGTCATCAGTTTTGCATGGCCTATTGGTTCATGACGAGACATCAAAGAAAATTACTTATTAGTAAACTGTGTCTAGCTAATTCATCATAGGAAAACAGTGTTACAGTAATATGTTGAAATTATTGTCTTAGTTGCTTGGAGCTACTTTTTAGTAATAAAAAGTCATCCAATGCAGGATCTTGGAATCTTGGAGGTGGAATGTTGAACTCTTTTTTACTTTCCAATAAATTTTCTTGCCTCATTTTAGGAGGGAATTCTATACAATGCTATAAATAATGTGTAGCTAGTCACTGTGAATTTTGACAATCCATCAGATATTGCAGTCTTAAAATATGGCATGGGACAAATAAAATATAACCATGAAAAAAACGAGAAATATAATATTAACTTTATTTAATTTACAAAAAATGCAAAAAGAAATGCTATAGTATCATATAATCAAACAAAAAGTTATTGGACTCCATCTAGAAAACATTGAATTTGACAATCATTTTTCCATAGTTTTTCTATCCTTTATTTGATGAAAAATATAATACACTCTGATGAATATATACACAAAAAATAGATGTATTGGATGAAAATATAATTATATTCTTGGATGCCTAAGACACCTCATAGGTATCAAAATCGAATAAAACCAGCAAGCTAGGCCAGACAAAATTTAAGAACAAGACCCATGGCTGATTTGCATCTCAATTGGAACATTTGTCAATATAAGGACTAGGTTGAACAATTGACCTAATCTTTTTATGGTGATTCATGAGAACCTTTCATATCAAACCAAATTATCCTATTTTGCCATTCACTACAACCCTTAATGCTTGTGAATTGGAGTATGAAGGAGCCTGACCATTTTAGCTATTATAAAATTTATTAATTTCTTATCATCTATTGGATGTCATAAATACAAGAAATACAAGGATATCAACGAAGTAGGGTGAAAGTGCTTTTCTCATCTTGTTCGTACCCTCATCTCATTCACACCCAAACCTCATTTGGTCAAGGCATGGGCGAGATAGAAAATTTTCATTTAGGGTAAGGAATCCATTAGTTCTCTATATTCTCTTAATTAATTTAATTATTTTAAAAAAATAAAATTATTATCAAAATTAATTAATAATATCAAATTTTATAAATAATAATAATAATATTTTTAAATTTAAATTTTATATTAATATTTAAATATAAATAATAATATTTATTTATATTATGTCATCCGATTTAATCAAATCAAATGATTTATAATTAACTCACAATAGACTCAACCAAGGCTTAACCCATCCTGATTTAAATCAGGTGACTGATTGGCCTATCCAATGTATAGACCTAATATCTCGATCCACGTATTGATGAAGTGGGAAGTGCTATGCTCGTCCTTGTCCCATAACCATGCAGGTAATATAAAAAAGCCCTCTATCCCTATCTCGTTAGAGGGTGGGTTCCCACGAGTACCTATACTCATGATTATAATTGACACCTCTGAATACATCAAGATATTTATGTTATCATGATTTCATAAATTTATAATGAATAGGAAACAATTTTGATACGCATGTAGTATCAGATTAAACAATTTTTTTTAGTTGAGAAATTAAGATACAAAGTCACCAAAAATTAATAATAAAATTATTAGTTACAAGCAATTTTAGTATCAAGAGCAAATCTTTTTAGGTGGGTCTTTAGCAGCTAATATAATCTCATGATCATTATTTGTAAATATTCATAAATATGGTATTTTATTTGAAGGTGCCTAAAGTATGATGAGAAGTTATTACTTTACTTTTCTTGATCATGTAGTTGATGATGATTATTAACAGCAAGTCCTAATATCCCTCCTATTTAAGTATTACTAATTGAATTTTTTTCCACCATTAAGTCCTATATAAGTTAATCTCCTTAACTTAGGTACATGTAAAACTCCAATTCATAATTTTTTAAAAAAAAATCTCCTTAGGACTTCAACTATTTCTTGCATCAGTGATACTAATTATCACACCTTTACGGTTATAATATTTATTCCTGTAGTATATGCTCATATTATGGAAAACAATTCCTTCTTATTTTATAATATATGGAGTTAAACCTAATTTTTCACATATATATTTTTTCTTAATAATTATGCATATCTATCTTAACAGATTTTTGCATTAATGAATTAAGAATATTGAATTTCTATGCCAAGCCAAGACTAAGCCTTGATTTTTTGTCTCTTAAGGTTTGTTTACTTGCTTGTGTTTGTTTAGAGTGTTCCAAAAAGACTCCACCTTCACCTTGAAACCGCTCCCACGCTTCCATTGGGCCCATATTTGAACTACCACAATGAAAGGACATTTGGATTTCCTATCATCGAGTTTCCCAACGCAAGACTAAGGGCGTTTGTGAGCTTTTAAGTTTCATAATGAGATTAAATCTGTCAATTAACCTCTCTCTACAACAAGGAGCCTAAGCCTACTTAACCTATTTGTGAGCTTGGAAGTAGTCACTTCACCCCTAAACGACCACTCTGTACCCCTGAACTAAACTCAACTGAAGGACACTCTTCTAATATGTCTTTTTTAATATGAACATTTAAATATATAAACATTATTGTCATAATATTTATAGATTATTTTCTCTTAATCTGAAAACATTCAATGATCATAGAATTTCTAATGTTCCTCTTTGTTTGTTTCTTTAGTACTATAAACAATTTCTTCATCTTATTAGGTAATAAATCTAATATTTTATAATTTTTTATTAGAAATTTTTTTTATCATTGTTGCATAAAAAGGATAGGTAGTAAAAGGTGGCACCTTCTCAAATTGCAAAAAGGATAGGCAGTAAAAAATTGCACAAGACATCAGACATTTTTTTTAAGTAAAAAATTGCTTGAGCTACAAAACTTACACAATCAAAATTAAGAAATATGATTGAGGTCCTAAAAAGGATAGGCATTAAAAGGTGACACCTTCTCAAATTGCACAAGGCATCAGACACTCTTTTTAAGTAAAAAATTGCTTGAGCTACAAAACTTACACAATCAAAATTAAGAAATGTGATTGAGGTCCTAAAGCTCAAGGCTAGTATGAACCAAGTTGTAAGGGGCCACAAACTTGTGATGTTAGTGGCCTTAGGCTTAGGGTTAGTTTAAACTAGATCGTAAAGGGCGGCTTCAGGTGGAACAAGCCACGTGGTGTTCAAAAAGCTCGGGATGTAGGCATTAAACTTAGGCACAAACACGAAATCAGATTACGAACACACAACTAGATAGCTAGTGTGCCGATCTAGCCGATCCCAAACATGTGCAAAGATCGATTTCAAATTTGCATCATGGCGAATGATGTCTTGGCTAGCCCAAGCAAGTGCCTAAATGCCCAAGGCTCATTAAGGCAATGTCTATATCAAGTCTCTTTTCTCGAAGCCCTTAGAGGTGCCCGAGTGCCCGAGCATTTTTTGATAATGTTATTTTTTATTCTTCCAATTTAATAATATCATAAGTTCTTCTCATACAATTATTATAATAATAGCTGATATTTTCAATCCCATTCATACTAAATTAAAACACTTAGTTGATAATATATGTCTCAATAACACAACTTTAAAATTAATTTTATTTGAACTCTTACCAACTAATTTTTGACAGTCCAATTTCTTCTTGTACAATTACTATAATAATATCTGATATATTCAATCTTGTTTGTACTAAATGAAAACTCTCAGTTGTTTATATATGTCTATAACAGAGCTTTAAAATAAAATTGATTCCATTTGAACTCTTAGCAACTAAATTAATGTTATCAACAAATAAATCATACCATGGCCTATCTTATCCATTACTAATGTAAAAAAAGATAAGATCCATAAAAGCCAAATGTAAACTTTTGTTCTCTCTATATTTTCTATTGTTGATCTTTTAGAGATAGAACCATATTGATCTTTTGAAATATTTATTTCACATCTTACTTTACTTTCAACCACTCTTTTCCAGAGTTATGTAGTTATCTTAAATCATTTATGATTGTAACAATTTTGATTATATTCATTTCTAAAGATGTCTCATGTCAATTTCAAATAAAAATTTAACTTCTAACAAAAATTTTTATCCCATATTATTGGCCTACTATGGTTGCTTGCTTTTTGGCCTACTATGGTTGATTGCTTTGCTATTATGTACTACAATTCTAGTAATTTGGAGTAAATAGCTACTATGACAGTAAGTTATGGTGCCTAATGGGTTACTGTAGTCACTCAATCACTTATTGTCATCGATATTAGCATAAAAAATGATCAATTGGCATGCCAATTCTTGCTATATCAAAGGATTATCTTGATATGCTATTGGGTGCTACTCATTCCAAGTCATTTTTTGGGATCCAATGTAATACTTAACAAAGGAAGTAGGATCTTTTGGAATCTCTGTCACTGTCATCACAATGAGTTCCTCTGTTAGTCAACATGAGACCAACCAAGCTATGGCAAATTAGTAGTATTCATGTGGTCTATCATGTCACATAAATTAAACACACGTAGATGCATCCATGAATTTTTATTATAACTAGTCAACTACTATGACGTGTGATCATCTTTGGACATGATTGAATAATAATAAAATGAAACATTACTTGAAATAAGATTTAAGGTAGTTTGATCTAGCCTGACTTTTTTCTTCTAGATCAATCTCAATTCTCCCTCATGATACCAGGATGTAGCTAGAGTAAGAGAGCAGCCTGATACTTGTGGTCTGTCCTACATTTTTCATTTAGTGTATGGTTGTAAACCTAGGCAGATGTTAATCCCCTCTAGAATTGGCACAACCACTTCCCTCAAAAAAGTAGTCAACACTACATTTGACCTACAGCATCCTACTTCTCAAAACAGCATTGTCAATGATATCTACAGGAACTTAAAAAGACTAATTAGATACTTACCACAGCAAAGTTTGTTTGTTAGATGAAACAATTTTGCTTTATTGTGAGGATGACTTTAGAAACCTCAATAGTATTTGGGTACTAAAAAAAAAAAAAACATGATGAGGCTATTTTAAATAAGTAAAAATCATTAATGAAAAGATGGTCATTAATGAACATGGTAATTATGTACTCCAGACGGCATATATCGAGGGTAACTCAAAAATGTAAAAGCATGAGATTAATTAACCAGTATAATTAAGGTATTAAAATTGAAGATCAAACCCATTAGTATTGTTGATGATAGGCAACAAAGATAATCTTTAATTGCCTGGCACATTGTGTAATTGCCCTTTCTCAAGTAAACATGGTAAGGGTGCACCTCTAGCTAACTAGGATATATATCAATCAGGATTTATCTATGTACCAAGGAAAATGACTAAAGAACCTAGAAACCCTAAAAACTGTAAGCCCTATTGTATCACTATGAGTTAAAAAATGTAAAATGAAAGCAAATTAAAGTAATGCTCGAAATATCAATAAATTGAACTTTCAAGAGCCCTACTCTTTGCTTGCATTTAATTGCAAGAAGAAGTTAAGCGCTATAATATCAAGTTAAAAATGGAGATTGGGTAGAAATTAAGGAGTTCTATGGTTTGTTGGTGTTAATTGCATGAATAATGGGAGAAGTTCTAATGACGAATTGCTAGATGAGCCTAATAAGATATGAGCCTTGATAAATTTCCAACATTAAATGAGAAGTTTCTGGCTATTTGTAAAAGAGGGAATCAAAACGATTGTGTGTCATATTGATTCATGATAGAGAGCTTTAGTAGTGGATGCACCACAAAAGGTAGGAAATAGCAAGGCCGTTTACGGATTGCCCGAGGCAAGTGAATTACAAACTGTCCTTACCATTTCTTCTTTTCCTAGATAATCTTGTACCTACAATGAAAGACCAACATTGTTTGTCACTGAAATAGATAAGAGACTAGCTGTGAGCAAGTTCAAAGTTCTACTAGCCAAGCATGTGGAAAGGCTGTCAAATCTTCTAGTCTACTTTATGCTTTACTCATTTTAGAAAGAGTTTTGATGACATTATTGCAAACTTCATAAAAGTCCAACTTATAACATATGCTCATCAAGGTAGTGACTGTACCTTGGGGGGCAAAGTATTTGTAGAGTATTATGCTAAATTACATGGAATTATATGAACCAATTATAGCAATACCAAGCAACAATTCTTTGCCTCTACAGAAACCAAATTTACAAACTGGATGGTAGACCACAAATGAGGGCCCCAACTTGAAAGTACAAAATGATAAACTATGTATTTGAAGAAAAAATTCTGTAGTCATCTTGAAAAATAAGATAACTCAAAATATATGTTAGAAACAAGTTGGAGCAAAGGAATGGCAGAATTATCCTTTTGAGAGCAAACTTAACAACATAGTCTATCATACTTCACCAATAATTATAGTAAACACAGTAGTCTGTTAAGAATGGGGGTTGAAACATGTTTATGATGATTAACATAGGAGAAAAGAATTTGGAGGGCTCCTTTGAATTTGACGGATGAAAAGAATTTTAGTGCCACATACAAGTTACAATTAAGCTATCTTTCTTTGGAGGGCTTCCCTTAAGGACCCACTCCAATTCTATAAACCTTGTAAGATTAGCAACTTGGAAGTTTAAATTTCTAGTTACTGTATAGACCTAAGGAATTAAATACTTGTTTTGATATTGGTATAAGTAAACTAATGGGCTAATATTTTACTAGTATACAGAGTGGTAAACCACTAAACACCAGCAAGTATTGTTTTAAAAAATCTAAATTCTATGTAGTGGTGCCAAGCTATGTACCAACGTTATTAGTATTGAAAACCTTGCTAGGACCTGTGTTGTATTCCAAGTGTCAGAACTCAAATTGTACGAGGCAAAAGCAGGTGCTTTGTCAAAGTCTATCAAAGCCTATGACATCTACCATCAAGTTACTAACTGACTAAAGTTAATAGTTCAGTACTATAGAGCTAGAGAAGATGGCAGCCATATTGATAAATTGTAGCATGTAAATTGTTGTTTGATTTTCCTGCTCTTTGTGCGGGCAGTACGATTTCAGACTGACCATTTATATCTAATTCAGCCTGGAGAGTACACTAGATCGGTACCAGACATTTATGAATGCAGAAAATGATGTTCGCAAGCTTGATGATAATGCACAGGTAACACCTTTTCTACAGTTTTTATTCTCATACATATTGCAAAAAAGTTTTGTCATGCTTTGACTAAAGCACAACGTCACAAGGAAAGGTTTTTGTGAATTAGAAATACTGATATGGAGACTTAAATGGATCATTTCAATCATGATTCCAATCCTTCTATAAGTCCTGATCACAATCATGATTAGGAGATGACTATCTTTCGATAGCTTCTATAGTAGTAACGGGAAAGGGTTGGGTCAGGGCAGGTTCAAGCTCAATTCGGTACGATATGGTACAGTATAAGTATTCCGAGCAGTACATTTCAGTATACTGCTCGGTATATATGCTTGGTACATTTCGGTATATTGCTTGCTATATATATATATATATATATATATATATAAACAACGATGACGACAGGAATTCTTGATTTCCCTACGTAAGATGTCGTCGAGGAGACTCGCTCGAGTTCCTCATGCAAAAACAAAAAATGGTATCGGCTCACTCGGTTTCTTCTATTGGGGAGAAGAAATCGCTTCTCTCGCAACGTCGTCGAGGCTTCGTCGCCACACCGGAGCTTCAGGTTTTCTTCTTTCTTCTCTGTCACCGACCTCTTCTCCCTTTCTTTCTTCTCCGTCACCAATCGATGCTACCGTCCGATAACGGACGGTCCGTGTATACTGTTGACGGACCGGTACATACCGCCTAGTACGAAATGTATTATTTGAAATTAAAAAACTTGGTTCATGATGGGATTATAAGTGCTATGCTGAGCTGAAATGACCTGAATGGTTTGAGTTTTCTTCAACTGCACCTGACCCAAAAAAACCCGTCTGGTGTGTTTGAAACAGGTTGGAACAGATTGATGTGTAAGACGTGTTTACTGTTGTTTTTAAATCAAAAACAGAAAAAAGAACATCAAGTTGGGTCAACTTGAATCTGGTTGAGCTATAGCATCAGCTTGATCCAGAACAACAGGTCATCCTAAATTAATCAGATCCAGATCAGGTCAGGCTGACCCCAACCCTATTGAAAACACTGACAATACCATAATATGAATTGAGGTTTTTGTCCTGCTAGTGAAATTTTGACATGACACAATGTGTGCCAGTGCTTTTCTATGCATCCATGCAAGTTAGTATCATCACTCCACCAGATTATCATGCACCTGCAGTAGCAAGGTAGGCCTGGTAAGCACTATACCGGCCAATAACATGTAACTGGCAGATGCTCTGTGTGTTACATATTAATCCATGATCTTGATCATCAATTTTGAAAAGAAATTGCTCAAGGTAGTACTCTGCACATAACAACTGAGATGTTATTTCTTTTTCCACGTGGTGGTAGCAAACATTACTAGGTAGACTCCTAAGTTGAAATAGTAATCATGAGCATATGATGCACTGAACAATTGTTAATCCATCACATGAATGTTCAGCATTTGCTTCATTAAATGCCTAGAAAGCACAATAGAATTTCTGAAGTAGTCATTGTTTGGAATCATGAATTACTGTTTAGAATAACAACGGAGGCTGACATATCATGAAATATTTGTACAAAAGTGTGCATATATGCTTGAGAAAATTATACACAAGGCTAACATCATCTCTTCTTTTCTTCTGAAAATTTTGATAATGCTCTTTATGTCATAATCATAATAATTCAAGAATGCAATCAACTACAACTAATCAGGATGATGAAAGAAATTTAGATGAATAAAAGACATTTTTAATATAATTATTCAGTTCGTGTTATTTTTTAAACTTGTTGTTTGACATGTGAATATAATAAAATTTACCATCACAAACAGAATGAGCATTCAGATAGATATCTAGCTAGAAAACATTATAAGATCCAGATAGATATCTAGCTAGAAAACATTATAAGATCCAGATAGATATCACTTTACATTTGATTACTACAATCTGATTTTTCTATTTTTCCCTACAAAATAACAATATTGTATAAACAAGGAAAGGACTGGAAATTTGAGCTACAGATGATAGTATTGCTTGCCTGTCTCTGCAAATGTGGAATGACTTTTTCATTCACATCAAAAAAATTACTGGGACTTGTTAGTGATTCATTTTAAATATCTATGAAAGTAACTTCTTTCATTATAATCACAGAATCATGATGAAGAATTTTCTCTTCTAGAAGCTAATTCCAAAGTTCTGGAGATCGGGAAAAGGTTATAATGTGACTTCTACCATATCTATAACAAACAGAGAGTCCCAGTGGAAGGTTTTGCTAAAATTTCCTGCTCTGTTTGCAGACTTGTCGAAACAAATTTGGCAGAGATGAATGCTGAAGAACTTGGAAAATTGGAGGAAGACTTATGTTCTGCACTAAAATGGGCTTCATCAAGAAAGGTTAGGAGTGACTTCCCAACTCAGTTTTATCATCACATTTACCATGCGGATGCAAAGTGAAATCGGTAACCATATTGGCTGTAGAATAACCGTTACATGGTTCTGAGTGCCAGGAAAAATTAAAGAAAAGCTTCACCAACAATTTGTTAAAAAAAACAGTTGCTAAAATTCACAAAAACCAACAGAATTCACAAAAGTCATTAGGCTTTTAGATAAAATTTCTGTAGCTATCTCGACAATATTTAGGCAGGGTTGTTTTCTGTCTTTCCTACTGTCATATATTTCTGCATTCTCACATTATTATGGTTGCAAGAACGCAAACCGGGACAAGCCAAGAGGAACCCTTTTCCCCTCGTATCAATCTAATTTGTTTGTTTGGATACAAGCACACGGGCCGACTATTTGAAATTGACGGATTACTTTGGGGGGTTGCTATGACCGAAGACATTCAAACTGTTTACTTTGTAGCCATGATTAATTTTGTGAGAGAATTTGATCTTATTGGCAAGGGAGACTTACTGATTGACTCGTGAACTTATATTCTTGCAGAAACAATTAATGACGGGCTCACTAAACAGGCCGGAAAAGGAGGTACACATCTTTCTTCTATGATTTCCTACGGGATACTTGCTACTTGATTTGATCTGCTCACGTTTATTGTTCTGCAATACAAATAGCATAATTGATTGGATATGATGTGCTCCCCTAGTTGTTGCCAATAAAGATTCAGTTCGCGACTTCCAAAGACCACTTGATTCTTGGTTGCTCGATACTATTGTCTACCTTTTGACTGAGAGGAGAAGGCAGAAATAGGTAAGAAAAGTCTATCGAATCTCCCATCCTGATTCCAAACCTAAATTCCTAGTGATAATTTTATTGTAGCAGCATGCTCCTAAATCCAAGAAAAGACTTGCTTCCATGCACCTAGACACAGTTTCGTTCTTCATTGTTCTAGATCAATTTGCCATCTCAAGAAGATTTCTTGGCCTCTCAAGTTAGGACTTTTATGAGGTTTCACCCATTAGATTCATCTAAGAAACACATGAAAGGGCACGATAGCTGCAAGGTGTAGACGTCCTCCTGTTCGTTTTGTATTACCAGCCATGGTTGCTTGAGATCATACCTTAACAGAAGACCTGCGTGCACCCACGGAGATGAATTCCTACACCTTTGTCGTTGATCGAGCAGCCAACGTCGCTCATCTTCCTTCATCCCGTCCATGCTCTGTTTCTCCTCATCTTCCTTCCATGCTCTGTTCCTCTTTTTATCAGGTAGTCGGAACCACGACGACGAGCATTACCGAGGCGGAGCGCCGTAGTGACGACAGCAACGACAATGCGGAGGAAGGGGAGAGAGCGTGGGTGCGGCCACCGTCACGAGCAACGCTCGGGGACGTGGACACGTAGCATGGGGCGGGGTGACAGCAGCTGCCGCAGGTTGCACGCGTGCCGTGAACGCTGTGGCCTGCGCTATCCTTTCGGCTCCCGATGCCTGGTGTAAACGTACCTTGTCTTTTTACGGCCTCTGTGTGTTGTTAAGTTGGGATAACTAATTGTTTGCCCGATTCTGCAGTGACACGTGCCTAGAACAAATATCACGTGAGGTATGGGGGCAGTAAACAATAATGCATAGCTCAGGTGTCGTCTTCTTCTTCTCCTTGCTACCACCTGATATCGTCAACTGTTCCTATAACTGCTCTTCTTTTCATAGTATATAATAATAAGTTGGATCATAATAA
The DNA here is from genome assembly GCA_900464855.2 of Musa schizocarpa. NCBI lineage: Eukaryota > Viridiplantae > Streptophyta > Magnoliopsida > Zingiberales > Musaceae > Musa > Musa schizocarpa. Next base: position 19,674,326 of record LS990916.1, read on the forward strand.
TCATATCATTATCCTAGATGAATCAAATTAAGAGTTTGCCTTTAACCAAGATGAGGATTTTTTTTATTTAATTAAATTTTTGATGAATAAAGTTTAATTTAATATGTCGACAGAACTGAGTCGGTGACTCATAGGACGAGAAAGGGTTTGTGACGGAATTTTTATTAGACGTAGATGAAAGCAAGATTGATCCTACATTTTAAATTTGTTTCGGCACTTGTCTTTATGAAAAATATCTATCTTTATGATTTTGATGTCATTCATGCCTTCCTTTCCTACCTGACAAAAGATATGCTTACTTGACATCCTACCAACATGACTCCTCGAATGACGGGTTGACTTGGCAGCCTTCCTAGGAAGCGATTCAACGTGACAACTCGACGAGTTAGCTTCTAGACTTTTTAAATAAGGGATGGGCGCTTATTTCTCAAGAAGATTTATATTATATATATATATATATATATATATATATATATATATATATATATATATATATATATATATATATATATATATGTGAGTTGGGTGCTGGCAAAGTTAATTTTAGTTGGTAATTACTAAAAGGTGATGATTTTTGGGAAATTTGGTAAAGTTCATATTCATACTATTGAATTAAATATGAGGCGATCTGATATCTAACAGACGGTGATTGTGTCCAACGAGATCAAATGATTGGAATCACATGGTGGTCGCGATGCGTTCCTCATGCAGATCGCCACCTTTTAGTAATTACCAACTAAAATTAACTTTGCCAGCACCCAACTCATATATATATATATATATATATATATATATATATATATATATATATATATATATATATATGAACAAATCAGTGCAGAAATAAGCGCTTTCACGCTGCCACGAAAAGTCTAGAAGCTAACTCGTCGAGTTGTCACTTTGAATCGTTTCCTAGGAAGGCTGCCAAGTCAACCCGTCATTCGAGGAGTCATGTTGGGAGGATGTTATGTATATCTTTTGTCAGGTAGGAAAGGAATGAATGACATCAAAATCATAAAGATAGATATTTTTCATAAAGACAAGTGCCGAAACAAATTTAAAATATAGGATCAATCTTGCTTTCATCTACGTCTAATAAAAATTCCGTCACAAACCCTTTCTCGTCCTATGAGTCACCGATTCAGTTCTGTCGGCATATTAAATTAAATTTTATTCATCAGAAATTTAATTAAATAAAAAAAATCCTCATCTTGGTTAAAGGCAAATTCTTAATTTGATTCATCTAGGATAATGATATGATTATTATGATCCAACTTATTATTATATACTATGAAAAGAAGAGCAGTTATAGGAACAGTTGACGATATCAGGTGGTAGCAAGGAGAAGAAGAAGACGACACCGAAAGCTATGCATTATTATTGTTTATCGTACCATACCTCACGCGGATATTTGTTCTAGGCACGGTCATCAGAGAATCAGCAAACAATTAGTTATCCCAACTTAACAACACACGAGGCCGAAAAAAAGACAAGGGCACGCTTACACCGTGCATCGGAGTCGAAAGGATAGCGAATAACGTTGCTCACTTCAAGACGCGCAAAAACCCGGCGGCGACCGTCACCCCGCCCCATGTTACGGTTCATCGCCCCGAAGGCCGCCGCCGTGACGGGTCGCGACCATCTTCCCCCTTCCGTTAAGATTGTCGTTTGTCGTTGCCACCGCGACGCCCGCCACCCAGAATGCTCGTCGTCGTGGTTCCGACTACCTGATAAAAAGAGGAACAGAGCATGGAAGGAAGATGAGGAGAAACAGAGCATGGACGGGATGAAGGAAGATGAGCGACGTTGGCTGCTCGATCAACGACAAAGGTGTAGGAATTCATCTCCGTGGGTGCACGCAGGTCTTCTGTTAAGGTATGATCTCAAGCAACCATGGTTGGTAATACAAAACGAACAAGAGGACGTCTACACCCTGCAGCTATCGTGCCCTTTCATGTGTTTCTTAGATGAATCTAATGGGTGAAACCTCATAAAAGTCCTAACTTATATATATATATATATATATATATATATATATATATATATATATATATATATATATATATATATATATATATGTGAGTTGGGTGCCGACAAAGTTAATTTTAGTTGGTAATTACTAAAAGATGGTGATTTTTGGGAAATTTGGTAAAGTTCATATTCATACTATTGAATTAAATATGAGGCGATGTGATATCTAACAGGCGGTGACGTGTGTCCAACGAGATCAAATGATTGGAATCACATGGTGGTCGCGATGCGTTCCTCATGCAGATCGCCACCCAAACCCCGCTTTACATTTGGCGAGTAAAGCAGATCCAAAGTGGCGTCACGTCATGCATGCCTCCATCCATAGCCAACACATCTTTGTATTCCATGGATAGATAAGACCGACTCGCTCTCTCGCACTCTCTCGGGCTATTCCACGTCAGGCATCGTGTCACTGTACAGAATATTGTGCACACAGTGATATATATGTGTAAACGGTAGGCAGGTATATAATATATATTCGAGTGGATGTGATGGTTCCACTGACACACGAATCCTATCCAAAATTGATGCCTCGCGCGTGGCTGTTTTTGTCGGTGACGTGGCTTGTCAGGTTGGCCAAGGTGGTCAGGGACCCCACTCACTGTTTGGTCCATAAGGCTTTTCCTGATAAGAATAATCCAATAAAGCATAATAAAGTTAGAAAAGATAGTATTTTAGCGAATTGAAATCCAGTAGTCTTATTTTGTTTGTATCCATATTGATCATAATACTTTTGAATAAAAGAAAAAGAATTGACTGCCATGAAATCCCTCTTTTATGGGATTACATGAGTCTAAAAAAATAGTGAACTTTTAAGGTAACACTATACGTATGTAGAGAGAGATATATGAATACTATTGTGGCTCTGCTTTCCATAATTACATTTGAAAATAAAGCAAAAGAATGCAGGATTATCTGTAAGGAGTTGTCCTCAGCCAAGTTTTGATTCGATTAAGTTTGATTCGGATCCCATTTAATATCACCCGATTAATCTCTTATTCCAATTACCATAAGTCATGTGCATGCTTGAAATGGAGTATAATGAAAGAGTGTTGACCACTATAAGGTAAGGGTGTTCATCCGACTTCACTATTAGGATCCATAGATACTTTTGCATTGTGATTGAAGGATAGAATTAAAAGAAGTCAGTTTACTTGGTTGGTAGAAATCATAGGATTAAATTCGATTTTCATCACTTATCCTTAATAAAAAATAAAAATATAATAATACATGAAGAAGAACTTATAATTCTTTAAGTTTTTAAAATAATTCTGATAATCCACCGTAAAACGAATAAATTCTAGTAAACATATTTAGCTTCAAAAAACTTCAAATTCTGATAAATATTAAAACGAAGTAGCCGTTTGCTCATATTGTTTAATGGGTGAAGTAATTATTGAAATACTCGTATTTTACATTTGTGTGATAGTTTTAATCTGTAGGCATTTGAATAAATGGAATATTTCAGTTCACTATCATGTTAATGGTTATGAGTTATATTTGATTTTTCATCGGAATTTATAGATATATTTTGAATATGAGACATTCTATCATGGATTTATATTTATATATAATCCTAATCTCGTATTTCTGAGTTACGCTCAAACATTAATGGTTAAAGATATGGTATCTAAATGATACTTGATAAATATGCATATAGTAGGCGATATCAATATGTTAATAGTTTATCATGCTCGAATCCCGTCTTCATCGCTTATCTTTTATACTTCATGTGCTAATTTATATTATATATATATTTAATATAATTCATAAAATATTGATTTAATGATCATATATCAAAACCATTTGCTTCCAAATCTTCTCCTACAAATTAAATAACAAGAACATCAACTTGTCTCACCGGTTAAGAGTGATACAAAGATTCAATGATCCATTTTTCATACTCATCAATAAAGAGCTTAACTATTAATAATAAGCATGTAGGATAGCTAGCTAGAATGAATAGTGAAAAATAATATGGAAAAACCTAAATTCATTTATCTACTTTCTAATATCATTTAATTACAATCTTCTGAGGCTTTTTTATACACCTCAAATATAAGAGAAAAAAAAAGAAATTAAGAAAGTTAATAATAAGAAGAAGAAAATAATGATAAAAAAATAATTATACCAAACTAAAAAAACAAGAAACTTTGAATTATTTAGAGAATATATATATATATATATATATATATATATATATATATATATATATATATATATATATATATATATATATATATATATATATATATCCGATGTGGTGGGGTCCAGCGAAAAGGAGTTTCTAATTGCGGTCCATCAGCTCGGTGAGTTGCCACGTGGACACATACTATTGGCTCGTGTGAAACCGACCCGATTCCCAAGGGACAGACTTCCACTTCACCGAGCCTATCCGTTTGCCTCCGTCCCCGCCGCCGACCCCGCTACCTGTTTGTTATTATTCCTACGCTTTCCATTCCTCCCTCCCCCCCCCTCTCTCCCTCTCTGCTGTGCTCTGCTCTTCAAAATCAGTGCGAGGATTCGAGGTCTCCATCCGACCATGCCCCGGGATGACCAACTCCTCGACGATCTCTGCGCCCTCGTCCTCGCTGCCTTTCGCTCCCCTCGCACCGCCCCGCCGATGCGCGAGCAGGTGACGCCGGCGGGGTTCGCCTTGTTCCTCCTCGGCGCGTCGTTGGCCATGATGTTGTGCGGGTCCATGACGTTCCTGATCGGGTTCCTACTGCTGCCCTGGGTGATCGGCCTCTTGGCGGTGGTGTATTTCGCCGGGGTCGTCTCCAATCTGTCCGGCCTGACGAGGGCGATCCTTCGCCGGATTTCCGCCTCGAGCCCCGAGGCGATCCCAGGTACGGATTAGTCTTGTATAGTTACGAGAATAATTTGCTTTGTAGTTCAGATAATTCTGATATTTGCTTCATGTTTCTCATGATATCTGCATTGAGGATTTTTGGATCCTTATTTTTCGTGTTTGAATAGACATACACTTATCTGAGAGGGTAAAACAATCGTTAATCTATTAAACATGTCCAATAAATATATTGCAATTAGAATCTACAATTTGTGGCACAGTTGAAATATTCACAGATTGTTCACAGCTGATAGGCTCAGGCCTCACATCTCCTGGTATTAGGTAGATCAAGTTGATTAAGTTCAAACCCTAGTAAGGTGGTGACTGCATTTTTCATGTAAGATTTTTTATGTACATGAACTCCAGGGAAAATCTTATTTAAAAAGTCTATGGTTTCTTGTTGGAAATGAATGCTCCAAGCTCAGCGGTGGTTAAAACCCCATGAACCCACTCAAAGGTGAACTCAACTGGCTATATCTATAATTTGGACCAGTCGAAGTAATTCGAGCTGGGGCAATCCAGGGAAGATGAATAAATTGGATCACCACGAAAACAAAAGGGAAGCACAAAGGAGTTGAACTTCGGAGAAGTGTGATTAATTACATCTCAATTAGCTGAACTCATGTGCTTTTAGCAGTGAGAAGTGGGCTAATGCATAATGTGATCAGTTGGTTAATTTTTTGGTACTTCCGACTGATGCTGTGAGCTGCTTGTTAGATAATTAAGATGATTAAGGCCTTTAGTAGGAAACAAGAATTGGTCGACCACAAGTTACAAAGTGGCCGATTGCATTAGTGATAGTAAGATTGTTAGTCAGTAGTTCCCTGATATTCTTGGTACCTCTAAGTAGAATAAGTGGACATTGGCAGAGGTGAATTCTGATGAACATTAGGCATGAGCTACCATATTAGTTTAGGGTCCTATCAGAGAGCTAAAATGAACATTACGCATAAATTGAATTCTGGAATGCACCTATACTGATGAACAGGACTCTTTTACCAAATTTCTACTTGAAATACATCTCTTTGGAGTTCTGTAAAGTTTTTGTTATGAATGAAGTTGGACTTTTATTAGGGCTTGCTAGGGCAGAATCTTTTGAAACATCCACAATTACCTATGCTCATTGAGGTGCTTAATGTCTTGCCTATCGTTTTTACTTTTAATTCAGCATAGAAAGGGATCAAGGCCCTTCACAGCTTGCATTGGTTTCTGTTCATCAACTTCATGAAGCCAAGTATAGCTGTAATATGTGGACTTTTGGATCATGCATGTAGCTCAAATTGACTCGATTTGGATTGGCTGTTGTATTATGATGCGACAATGAGCATAAATACAAGTTTTGCATATTTCATACATGTGCTCTTAAATGCCTGCCAGTTTGTTTTAAATTCTTTATACTTCATTTAATTAATGAGCCATTGTGCTAACCATTGGAAAGACTGCTTAATCATTGGGCTTCTCTGCTTGGGTGGTTGACTAGACTTGCCAACATCATCTGTTTGTTAGGAGGTCCAATGGTCACATAGTCATCTAACAAGCATTCGTATGTTGAGAACCGTGGGACCTATTTGGTAGCCATTGAAGCAAATAAAGAGCTCATTCACATTATTTCCTGAGCATAACTTTTTCTATTATCGTCTATGTAAAAATCACTTCTCATATCTAGTTCGGTATATGTAAAAAGCACTTTTCATATCTAGTTTGGTATACTTTGGGCAATGGATTTGGAAATGGGTAACTGTTTTTTGTGTTTTTTGACATGTTCATATCTGCACTATAATCTGTCTAATGCAGAAGGCTTTTGAGTCATGTGTACTTAGTTGAACATTATCAAAAAGCAGAGATTTTCATTGTTTTCTCATTTATAGGAAGGTTGGATACACAATAATATAAACTTTTGGATAATATGATCATGCAGGCACAAACTCATGTGCACTGACTTGTATATTTCTTATTACTTGTGAAGTTATTTCTGACGATTAGTTCTATTCCTGACTATTCTTTTGGCAGATATACTCTCTTCCAAATTGACAACTTGTTAGATGTCAAAGGGCATAAATCCAGTATCAAGGATGCAGGAAGGTTTTGTCGTTCAAGGATTGGCTTGGTCCATACCAATCAAAACCACTTGTAATTTCTGCTCTGACAAATTTCTTTTCTTATTGTTTTCTTTGATACAAGGTGTCGGTTATAGGTCCTCTGCTGTTTTTCCAGGCCCACCTTTTCAAATTTTAGTAGTTCTCTGTATATTGTTACATTATTACTAGTTAAAGAGTGTCAGAAAGTCCGGCTTTCATGTGTTTTGTTGTCTTGATTTTGTGAACTATGGAATTAATAGTGTCTCAATCTCAGCTTCCAGTAAGGAGAATAGATGTGTTAATTATGACACTTACAAGAGTAAAATGCTCACTAACAAGGTGCCAATTTCGAAAGTAATTTGTAGTATGTAAATGGCAAGAATAAAATGTAAACTAGAGAACACAGCAGTTTTAGAGTGGTTCGGTCAAAATGATCTATATCCACTTGCGAAGCCTTCTTCGAATAGGCTCCCAACTTTCACTAGCAAATCACTTTGAAGGGGAAGGACAAATACCCCTCTTACAACCTTTTACAAGAGGTTCACACTCTTACAAATTTTCAAATAGAAAGAGGGAGGTGAACACTCAAGCTATTGAAAACAAAAACTTGCTAAATACTTTGCGAAGACTTTTAGCTCACTCTCTTGCTTCTCAAATGTTATGATCTGAGAATTGAGGGATATTTATAGGCCCCAAGAGGATTCAAATTTGGGCTCCAAATTTTGAATTCTCTTGGGTTTCCGAGGCTGGCGGTGCCACCGCCGAACCTCTCGAGTGTTGGGCGGTGCCACCGCTCAGTTCTCGGGTTCTGGGCGGTGCCACCGCCTACACTATTTCAGCTCACTGGTTGGGCTCCAAACTTGGTCCAAACCAGTCCGAACTCGGGCCCAATTGGCCCCTACTTGGGTTATAGGATTAACACCTAATCCTAATCCTAATTAACATACTAACTATGAATTTAAAGATATTTTCTAAGCTATTACAAAGTCCGTAAGTTAAGACTTTTTCCGGCGAGCTTCCGGTGAACTTCCGACGGTCTTCCGATAAACTCTCAGAAACCATTCTACGGACTCCTAGCAAGCTCCTAAACTTCACGATTTGATCTTGGCAAGTTCCAACGAGCTTCTTCGACAAGCTCCGATCTTTCTCGGCGAGCTCCGCGAACTTCCCATGAACCTTTCGGCGAGCTTTCGAAAAACCCTTCGGCAAGCTCCCTACTCATTCTCGGCTAGTTCCGACAGTTTTCCCGATGAACCTTCGGACTTCTGTCGAACTCTCGAACTCCCAATGAATCCTTCGTGCTTGACTCCGACACTTTGTTTCACTTTATGTCTTTGTCATTATCGTAGTTATTCCTGCACACACAAACTAAAACTCTACTCCAATCTAGACAATTATTACAACGCGAATTGATATTCTATTGCCCGACACGTCATTGGTTGGCACTTCATCCGATTCTTCAGCGCATCGTCCTCTCTTGCGGCTTGTTGCCCAATCGGCGGTTGACCTCCGCAACCCCGATATCCTTGGCACAATTCTGCTCTCCTTGGCCCGATGCCCAATGTCCGAAGCCTTCTGCCGTCCAATATCTTGACATGATCTCCTCTAGCGCAACGTCAATTCCTTATGTGTCAACTGTCTAATCCTGATCGAGTAGACCTGCATCACTCAAAATACAGTTAAAAATCTAAACACAATCAATTAGTTTCATTATCAAAATATGAGATTCAACAATCTCCCCCTTTTTGATGATGACAACTAATTGATAACTAATGGAGTTAACCTTAACTCTCGGAGTTTAACCAAACTTCCTCTATCAATATGTCATATTAATAGAAACTCTTGAATTTAAAAATCCAAGCAACATGTCATCATAAACTTATGCATAACATGTTATATCATCATATTTCTCCCCCTTTCTCATCAACAAAAAGGAGAAGTTCCTACTCTTATGTGTTTAGAGATAAAAAGTTCCATAAATTGCATGAAAAACATAGTATCAAATTTTATCATCATGTAATCAAGCAATTAAAGATGTGTAAATTTAGCATATTTGCTTTTCTTGAGATAACAACTAATTGCTTCTCTTTAGACTATAAGCTAGCAATTTTCATGATATGCAAGTTGCAAACTAACAAATTTTTGCTTCATTTGCAATGTTTGAGCTAGCAATTTTGCTTCCGTAACAAGTTAGCATGTTTTGTATTTTGAGATATGCAAGAGAGCACATTTGCTTTTTTTGAGATAACAACTCTTTTGAGATAGTGATCTTAGCAAATTTTACATCATGCAAGGTAGCAAATTTTTGTAATGTTCAAGATAGTAAGTTCTTTCTTCTCTTTTGAGAAATGCTATTTTTGCTTCCTTTACAAAGTGCAAGCTAGCAAAGTGTTTGAAAAAGTGAGCAATTTTTGCAACATACAAGCTAGCAAAAATTTCGAAAGCAAATACAAGATAGCTTTCTTGTTGAAGTGTGTAAGCTATCGATTCTTGCTTCCTATTATAATGTGCAGGTTGCAAGATAGGCAAGATAGTGATGTTCAAGAAGACAATTTTTGCTTCTTGAAATAAGCAAGTTAGTAATCTTTGCTACTTAAGATAGGCAAGCTAGCAATCAAGTTTTTGCATCTTCTTGACTTGTGCAAGCTATCTATCTCCCCCTTTGTCAATGTCAAAAAGAAGGGAAGACCCTTTACATCAATTATGACAAAGGTAAGTATCAATCTTATTTATGCATCATCATATTTTTAAATTAGAATATACACATTTTCAAAAACCTTATATTCATTCATGCACGATATTGAATAAATCGATCAACATTATGAGGATATCATACATGATACTAAAATTTTTAACTATTTGTCAACATTTTGATCATGATACCAAACATTCATCATTTAGAGTATTCATGAAACAAAACATTAAATCAATATTTATAATATATCATTTTAGCAACAACTCATAGTATTTTAAATCATGATTTACATCATATGTAATACATCACATCATAAATAGAAGGCACATACATCATTGCAAATCATAAATGTTTCATATCATGATGATATCAATTTGTCAAATTATATCCTACCATACAATAAAATTCATATAGCATATCATGGTTTATTAGAATTAGTCTTCATTTTGGTGAATAGCAAAAAGAATAGTAGGAGAGCAAGATCTCAATTTATGCACATCAAATATTCAATCATCAAAATCATGATTCATCTAGAAAATTCTCCTATTTAAATATTCAAAGAGAGAATCATGATGAACATTCTTGGTTTATATAAAGTTTCAAAACATAATTATCAAGATCATGAATACTAAAAGACTATGAAACATTTCGACAAATCTCATTTTAAATAGAAAATAATCTTGATTCATAAAGGATTTCATGTTATAAATTTCAAGAGATCAAGATTGTGATTTCGATAAAAATTTATTCAAATTTAAATCATCAAAATCATTATCAAAATCCAAGAGATTCACGATGATACAAATGGATTCATCAAAATCAATAAAATTGAGCAAAATAATTTTCAAGAATGTTTTTCTCTTTTCGATTGTTTCAAAACATATGATTTTGTTTCATTTATGCCAAATAAAAATATGTATCATGTTTAAAACCGAAAGAGTAAGATTTATTACAACAAAGATCAATAAGGTACTTTCATTATGGTAAAAATCAATAATCCATAAATCGTAAGATTCATCATGCATAATTTTGAAATTTATTAAGCATGATCAATATGCATAACACTAAAACATGGTTTCAAAATGTTTAATATTTTTATTACACAATTTCATCATTATGCATCATTATATATAACTTTACAATGTCATGCATAAAATCATCAAATCATAGTATTAAAATATTAATATTTTTATTATAACTTTATACATCATTAAGTATATAATTGTCATGACACTTCACTATTTCCTATAAGCATGTCTATTTCATTTATGTCAAATCAAAACATACATCATTTTTTAAAGTCACTTTTATGTCAAATCAAAAAATTGTATCATTAAGCATCATCATTAATGCATTACTTCAAATCAAACATGATTTCATTTATTTTCAAAATATTTATCATGATAGAGCATATAAGCCAAATAAACTATTAAACATAAAACATATTCATCAACGATGGTTTCATTGAGTATAAAGTATTTTCAACCAAAATCATTTGTTATTTGTTGTAGTCATACATTTTTCTTTTTAGGTGAATCTATATTTTCATGCTTAGTTTCCATACAAAAGTTATGCATCATTTTGGAAAGCAACTTTCATCATGGTATAAATCGATAATCCATAAATCGTAAAAGATCATTATGGAAATCATCAATAATCAATAAACTATAAATTACCCAAAACTCATCATCATCATGCATAGCCTCAAAAAATAAATTTATTAGGCATGATATCATATTTCATAAGGCATTTTTAATCAAAATTATTTTGTTTATCATAAACATATAATTTTCATGATTATTTTCAAAATTACTAGAATGAAAGCATGATTTCTAATTTTTTTTCATGTAATTTTTAAGAAAATTAATCCTAAACTAAATTAAAAAAACTCATGAAAACTATTATGTAATTTCAAAATAATTCAAGAGAGTTGAGTTACTTACCTTATAGTCGAAGCTCGTCAAAGCCCAATTCGCTGTTTCACCTTTGGAAGTTTTTGATTCATCCTTGGTTACCTTCCTCTTCTTTGGCCTCTTCCTCCGTTCAAGTTCATTGTTTATTTTAGATTTTTGTTTAATAAACTTATTAAGATTTAGTGTTCGAAGTTCAAGTTCATCATTGTCCTCATCACTTAGTCATCGCTCAAGTGGTATTCATTTGTCCGAAGTTCCAAATCCTTCCTGTTCTTTGGAAGGTGATTTTGTTCATCATGTTCATCATGTGTATTGTGCACCATTTCATATGTCATCAACGAACCAATTAGTTCTTCAAGTGAAAAAATAATTAAATCTTTTGTTTCTTATATTACAGTTATTTTAGGATCCCACCTTTTCGGAAGGGATCTTAAGATCTTGCTTACGATATCAAAATTCGAAAAAGATATACCAAGAACTCTTAGATTATTGATGACATCCGTGAAACAGGTATACATGTCGCCTATAGTCTCACTTGGTTGCATTCGAAAAAGTTCAAAATCATGCAATAAAATGTTAACTTTTGAGTCTTTGACTCTACTAGTTCCCTCGTGCATGATTTCAAATGTTCGTCAAATATCAAAAGTCGTTTCGCATGTAGAAATCTGATTGAACTCATTTTTGTCCAAAGCGCAAAATAAGGCATTCATAGCCTTTGCGTTTAAAGAAAACATCTTTTTCTCCAAATCATTCCAATGGTTCATCGGAAGAGAAGACATTTCAAATCCATTTTCGACTATGTGCCATAAATTCAAATCCAAAGAAAGTAAGAAAACTCTTATTTGAGTTTTCCAATAAGTATAGTTCGTCCCATTGAAAAAGGGAGGACGAATGAGAGAGTGACCCTTTTGAAAGCCGTAAAGAGCCATTTCTATTTAGGTGTTAAACCAAAGTAGAAAACCATGGCTCTGATACCAATTGTTAGGATCGGAGCGGCACTAAGAGGGGGGGTGAATTAGTGCAACGGTAAAATAACGTTGGTTTAAAAACTTTCGTACGATAAAAACTAATTTCGATGAAAACTGATTTTGGAAGCTTAATAACTTAGAAGCGTATGGAAGCGTAGTGACTAAGTAAAGTAGTTTGCAGTATGTAAATGGCAAGAATAAAATGAAAACCAGAGAACATAGCAGTTTTAGAGTGGTTCGATCAAAATGACCTACATCCACTTGCGAAGCCTTCTTCGAAGAGGCTCCCAACTTCCACTAGTAAATCACTTTGAAGGGGAAGGACAAATACCCCTCTTATAACCTTTTACAAGAGTTCACACTCTTACAAATTTTCAAAGAGAAAGAGGGAGGTGAACACTCAAGCTATTGAAAACAAAAACTTACTAAAGACTTTGTTAAGACTTTTAGCTTACTCTCTTGCTTCTCAAAGGTTGTGATCTGAGAATTGAGGGATATTTATAGGCCCCAAGAGGATTCAAATTTGGGCTCCAAATTTTGAATTCTCTTGGGTTTCCGAGGCCGGCGGTGCCACCGCTCAGTCCAGCGGTGCACCGCTCAGTTCTCGGGTTCTGGGCGGTGCCACCGCCTACACTATTTCAGCTCACTGGTTGGGCTCCAAACTTGGCCCAAACCAGTCCGAACTCGGGCCCAATTGGCCCCTACTTGGGTTATAGGATTAACACCTAATCCTAACCCTAATTAACGTGCTAACTATGAATTTAAAGATATTTTCTAAGCTATTACAAAGTCCGTAAGTCAAGACTTCTTCCGGTGAGCTTCCGGTGAACTTCCGGCGGTCTTCCGATAAACTCTCGGAAACCATTCTACGGACTCCTAGCAAGCTCCTAAACTTCACGATTTGATCTTGGCAAGTTCCAACGAGCTTCTTCGACAAGCTCCGATCTTTCTCGACGAGCTCCGTGAACTTCCCACGAACCTTCCGGCGAGCTTCCGAAAAACCCTTCGGCAAGTTCTCTACTTATTCTCGGCTAGTTCCGGCAGCATTCTCGACGAACCTTTGGACTTTCGTCGAACTCTCGAACTCCCAACGAATCCTTCGCGCTTGACTCTGACACTTTGTTTCGCTTTATGTCTTTGTCATTATCGTAGTTATTCCTGCACACACAAACTAAAACTCTACTCCAATCTAGACAATTATTACAATGCGAATTGATATTCTGTTGCCCGACACATCATTGGTTGGCGCTTCATCCGATTCTTCAGCGTATCATCCTCTCTTGCGGCTTTTTGCCCAATCGACGGTTGACCTCCGCAACCCCAATACCCTTGCGCAATTCGGCTCTCCTTGGCCCGATGCCCAACGTCCGAAGCCTTCTGTCGTCTAATATCCTGACGTGATCTCCTCTGGCGCAACGTCAATTCCTCCTATGTCAACTGTCTAATCCTGATCGAGTAGACCTGCATCACTCAAAATATAGTTAAACATCTAAACACAATCAATTAGTTTCATCATCAAAATATGAAATTCAACAAATGTGATATATGTTGTCAAATTTCTAGTTCATCCTCATAATCAATTGTTAAGATGTTACTTTCTTTTCTAGTGTGAAAATTTTGATGATAAGACATTGGTGTCTACTCTGGAATTCTTTTCCTTTCAGTGACATCAGTTTCTAAATATGTATAAAGGTGAGGTTGTGGCACCCATTTTGGTACACTTGTTCTTCAATCTTATTCTTGACGTGCATGCCAGGATTGAGCTATAAGAGGTGAAATCTTTGCAAAGACCCAAGCGAAAAAAACCATCAACTCATTCAGCAACAAAGATGAGGGATCAAACACTGTGGATGATCACTGAAAGTTAATGATCTTATCATTTATGTCAACATTTGCTATTAAATTTGGTTATTAAGTATTGGGTAGAATCAACTGTGGATTTTAAATCATTGGAATTCTTTTTTGTTGTTTCAGGTTTGTTGATTTACTTGAGGTGATCATATGTTGTGGTTAGCTGAGATGGGTCAACTAGGATTAATGGGAAGGGGAGGAGGTTGTAGGAGACCTCAGAAAGCTTTACCAGGAACAATAAAAAAGGTTTGAATGTTTATGATTAAAGTAGACATATTATCTACACAGCTAGCAAAAATAATTGAGACATCATGGCTTGTTGGTATGGTTGCTAATATAGATAGATGTCATGTACTTTTCAGCTTTATGGTTCTTTTTAAGTCATATGGTTTTCCTTTGTCTTCCTTTTAGAAATGTTGGGTAGATCAGCAATTCACAAATAAATGATGCTTTGGTTGCTTTCATTCACAAAAGAAAATGATGTGAATCTATCTGTAGAGCAATGCAGACCAATGACTCCCCTTAAGTGTCTCTGACTCCTTAGTTGATCCATCAAAAGGTGGGTTCATCATAGAGAGACACAAGCAACTGTGCTTGACCTCTTGCTAAGGTTCATAAAATCTAATGACAAGGGTATTTATTATGTGTTATAATTTTTGTAGATGTGAATGTATTTATTGGACATTTTTTTACTGGTTTTCCCTAAAAAGTCTCAATAGATAATTTGGGACACTCTCAGAAGTATATAAATAATCCTTTATTCTCCACAGGGAAGATCACAAAGTATTATAATTCATCCATCAAGTAATAATGATAAATAAAAAAATATATATATATTCACACTTAAAACATATTCTCCGGCGAAAGTACTGAAAGAGAGACTTAAATAATATTAAAGGATAATCATGAAAAAAAATATTTCCTCACAGAGTATTAGATTAGCCAAGTTATTAATACAAAAGGAAATGTGATGGACACATGATTGAGACTTGGAAGATCACTAAGAGCCTACTCAATTTGACGATAATGTCCAAGAAAATAAAGTTATTAAATAAATCAAGAACAATTCATTCTCCTAATAAAAGATTTATTCAGATCGAGGGTGTTGAGATCATACAAGAAAAATAAAATGAAAAAGCATATGAAATTTATTTAGATAAAAAAAAAAGTAATGGGTGACAAATTCTTTTAAAATAGATAATTTTACTTTTGTTGAAAATATAAAATATCTTTTACTTGATGTAAATGAGTTTGCTGATCCAAAATAATTTGTTGGTGATTAAAGATTTAGAATCACAAGAAAGTACTATGCATCATTATGTGATTGTTTTTCATGATGAAGATATTAAAATTTATGTTCTATGTTAGGGATATGAGAATTATGTATGTTTAAGGCAAACAAAAAGCTTATAATTAACTTTAACAATTTCCAAAGATGTTATCTGTGTCGATTACATCGAAAAAAAAAAGATAATTCAGAACTTTCCAACTTTAATTTATAGGATATTATAGTCTTTAAATATATTCATACGTATGACTTCGTCACAGATGAGATGGAGAGGGTGACAACGAAAGAGATTATTTAATAAATTAGTATAATTATCATCATAATTGATAAATAATATAAGATCCATATCTTTCTTCCACGTTGAATTCCATCGAAAATATGCCACTCCCGAAGAACAAGTTGATGATGAAACGAACGCATGAAGCTTAATATAATTAATATCATAGGACGATAAGTAGGCCATCGAGAGTTTTACGGTCGTCTACTCGACAATCTGATTGTGATGTGCAAACAAACTTTGGCACACGACAATCTGATTGTGATGTGCAAACGAACCCATGTTTTCTACCATGGAATTCAGAGAAGCCTTCATTTCCGACCGACCGCGAGAGCGACCTCGACTGGGCCAGAAGACGACGGATTTCTTCGTTTTTCTTGATGGATACCGAGCTCTTCTCCCCATCGGAACACACGCTATTGTAGCAGAAGTGGACCGTTGTCTTATTGTTCTTTCTTCGCCTCAATCATGCTTGTTTGCAGCATATTTTTCTTCATCAGTATAGATAGTCTTTTTTCCCTCACTTGGATTGTTGTATACTGTTCTTTTGTCACTGTTTTGGACAGTGTGGCATAGCTCTGAAGAAAATGCTGTCCGATCACCGGGGAGAAGAATCTAACCCTAATCATGTTCGTCGGTGGCCTGTCTTGCTTGCCGAACATTAGTCTTTTTTCCCAGATACGAGTGCCATCAGAGTGTTCTTTCTTCACTGGTTTCAGCAGTATGGGATAAATCTGAAAACAAAAAAAAAAATATTTCATGGAAGAAAAGATTTCATTGGCTCATGCATTACTCGTGGAAAGAAAATGCACTCGACTGGGGATAAAACCTAACCCCAACCATTCATTGTTTGCTGATGATTATACATACTGTTTATTGCTATCTATCTTTTTCTAGAAGAACATTTATAAGTGTCCTTCCCAGAAAGTTTTACTGTTGTTTAATTATCGCCTTCTTTGTCACAGAAGAAGACTCTTCAGAACGTACCTGATGGAAGAAGACTGGCTCATATGTCCCCACTATGTGGAAACAAAAATGCTGCTTCTGTGGGTGAAAAAAGCTGAACCTAATGATGTTTTGTGGATGATGATGATCAACTTTGTTGACATGTTGTTTTGATGGATGCTGGTCTCTTTCCCTCGATATTCTCACATAGTTGGACTTCTTTTTTTATTTCCTTTTTTAATCAACCACTCTTTGTTGAAGACAAAGCTCCATCATCATCATCATCATCATCATCATCAGACCCCATTTGCATTACTAGTGGGAAAGAAATTGCTCCATCAGTAGAGATGAAGTCCAACCAAAACAATGTTTATTAATGATGATGAATATGTTTCCATTGTTGGATACTTGTCACTGAAACAAGTGATGATGGTTTTCATGGACCAGCTTTATGCGAGGGGTGTGTTTGGTTGGCCATAAGTGCTAGCAGATATAGACATTTCTTTCACCCAAGTCGAGGTTGCAGGGATGAACAAACCCAAAGTTAAATAGCCATTATCTGAAGGGGGAAGGAGGTCAATTAATTAAAGGATAAATTTTACATTACTAGGAGACTGATTAAAAAAAAGAGATCAAACTAAACATATTGTGATTGGCCTAATTTGGTCATAAATCATTACATTTTTTAGACATGATTCAAATATAAGCTCTTATAACAAAAAAATAAACAGGCACGCTATTATTTAAAAGGAATTCAGTTGATTTTATGGAAAATTGTCTAAATATGCTTAAAGACTGATGATAAACTTACCTATCAATGTTATGAATGTTATTAAGCTTTCGATGAAAGTTAATCGTAAAATATTAATGTAACATACATTATCAAATTGAAATGTGTTTATTAAAACACAATCATGAAGTAATATTTTTTTTAAAAAAATATATATTAGTAGTATAATCTTAAATAAATTAACACTATAATATTTTATTGGACTTTTTGTTAGCACCACTACTCTATTACTAATAGTTTATTGATAAATCATCCATAAAAATAAATTCTCATACGATATGTTAATCAATTCATACCAACAATTATTATTATTAATTATGAAACTTTTAATAATTCTAATACTAAACCATGCATAAATTTTAATGAGATGCTTAAACATCACATCATGATTAGGGAGGAAAATGGGTTAGGCAGGTGATATCATACAATAACTGAATTTCTTATGGAAGAGTTCATGTTTTTTCTTTTTAATATTTTGTAAATATTTTTCAAAGCTGAATCCATCTCAAAATTCAAAATGAACTTATTTTCTTCTGTATTTTGGAGCTCAAATTCCCACTAGTTCAAAAATCACAAATGATTAAACATGGTGAATTATTTATACTGTATTAATTTGAAGGCAGCAAAGCATACCCAAACAAAAATATTTTCTTCAAGGGATCTATCTCATGATGCTTAGGGCTTACATATCTATGGTTGCAAAGCTTTGAAATAACATATTTGTCATTATAAATTTGATATAACATGATATATATATATATATATTCCTACCTATATGCCACTGGTATTGACATAATGACAAACACTTTCAACCATGACTAACATTAGTTTTCTTAAAGAAAAAAAAATTGTACCTAAAATATTTTAGTATTTTAAATGGTATTTAATGTAAATTATAGTTTAACTAACAGAAATTAAATACATTCTCATGTGCTAAACTTACATTAAGAGGAATAAATATGAAAACTACAGACTTATGAAGAATATTTGTGCACATTTGCCTTATTAGTGTATGTGATGTGACATTCTACCAATACATATATGGCTTTGGAGAATCTTTTTTAAGACATCATTATCCACCACATTGACCCATTTAATCGCCATAACGTACATGTCATACACCAAGCTAACTTAGACTGCTCTTTGGAGAATAATGATGTCTTTGAAGGACAGGTGTCTATTCTGATGTCCTTGTCAGATGTCAGTCGATGGAAATTATTGAAATAGACATGATGAACTTTCGACAAAAATGAATTGCTCAATAATGAACTTTTGTAATAAAAATTTCTCGATGAATTGCTCTCCCTTCTTATAGCAAATCATGAGATCCAATTATTGTAATAACAATAAAACTATAAGTTTCAACTGTTAATCCTTTGTTACCATTAAAATTGATAAAATATAATATGTTTAGTTAAATTTAAAATATTTATTTTTTTATTAAAATTAATTTTGATTCTTTTCTCATCTCACTAATGTTAATTATTTTTTTTTCTTTTCTAACTATTGTATTAATATGTTTCCTAAGAATATGTTCATGTCATCTTAAATAATTTTATCTCATCTTATCATTTATCTTATCAAAACGACATATATTTATTTATTTATGAATAAAAGTATTTCTCATTTTGATAATATGTTGTTTCTTAATTATTCAACACTCGGATCCATAAAATATTATTGATATCATAATCGTCTTATAAAATTTTTTTTTTAATCTCAAAGATATCTAATGATCATACAAAACTCATGATGCCCCTTGTCATTTTAACTATCATGCTTTTATTATATAAATAATATTTTCATCGATATCTTCGTCTTGTTGAATAATTAATCTAAAACAAATAAAGCTTTTACTTAAAAAACTTATTGTCCTTCCAACTTAATTATATTCTCCTGTTTATTTCTAGAATCACTAATATTATATTTTATGCATTCAATCTTAATTCTACCTAATCTAAACCTCTAGTTTTTAAGACTTACCTCCGTTACTCCGGTTTATAATTAATTCCATTTAAGTTGTCACCGATTAAGATAATATCATTAGCAAAATACATATACCATAGAGATCTATCATATAAGTGACTAATAAATTTATCTATTATTGGTATAAATTATTATAATAAATTATAAATTCCCCTCGATCCATAAACATTTTTTTTTTCCTTCTTCTATAACAGAGGAAGGGTAACAAAAGAAGAAATTTTTATGTGTATCCAAATTTACATAATAGTCTCCAATTTCTTGTTATTTATATCATTATTCCTCTAATCCTTTCAAAATGAGCATATAAGTTACCTATGTAGAAATATTTTAATAGCACTTGCTTACAAATATATGTTGAGTTTTGATTACTATGTACCCCTAATCCCATTCACTAATCAATTCTTTCTTTTCAGACTGGATGAAGGGTAAAGAAGAAGCAAATTTTGTTGATTAGACTCACATCCTTAAAACATGTCTATTTGTCTTTCACTTTGATGGACAGAACATTAGAGCATGTGCCCAACATGTTCTTAATACCTTTTGGGTTGTCATTGCCTGTTTTTTTCTGTTTTAATTATGGGGATAAGAGACAAGAGTAGAGTAAATAAGAAAAATAATTTTGGTATTTGTTCCTTTAAATTTAAGTTAGGATATGGAATACATTCTTATAAAACTAAGGCTCTTTCATGTAATGCCCCTTACATGGTTGCTCTTTCATATAAAGGGCCACAATGCTATTTACAATTCTATAACATGCTTTTACATATCTATTCTTTCATAATTTCTGAAAATATTATATATATATATATATATACTTTCAAATATTTAGATCATCTATATATCTCATCCTCATTACCATTTGTATATTACCCACCATCATTACCAGTGAGTTTGAAAAAAATAAAAATAAAATTTAAATATATAAATAAATACCCTTTGGAAATTACACTAATGTTCATTTTTTATTTTTTTCTATCTTTTTGTGTTCCTTCACAGAGTCAAACTTTGATGTTGGAGAAAAAATAAAGTACCTAAAGAAGATTGGAAGAGAGTTGAAGATCAAAAGATTGCATTACACCAATGAAGTGTAATATTTATAGTAATCATTTCTAATCTGATGTGTAATATTTATAGTAATCATTTCTAATCTAAAGAGCATCAACAAGTTAGGTAAATTCAAATCTCATTGACCTGATGATCAATTCATGAACACTAATTATGATGATGATATATATATATATGTTTAATTATATATATATATGTATATAATATGATAAATTTGAATTTTTGGGGGTAAGCATACTATATATAAATATTGTCTCACAACAATATATGGAATAGTGGCAAATCAGTGCATCAAAATGCACGACCCGTTTTGGGTCAACATACCGTCGTCAATACTGTAAAGAGGCGACCGCGGGCATCTCTCTCCTGCCGTTGTCTGTTTCCCCACCCCTCCCATTCTCTCTTCCCTCTTCTTCTTCTTCTTCTTCATCTCTCTACTCCATTCCTTTCACATCTGAAACCGAGAGAGATATATACTTCGGGTTTTGTATTTTCTTTCTCCTGCTTCCGTGCTTCTTTGGCACTTCGCCGCTCTCCGCTCATCGCCGTGGTTCACCGCCGGCGGTCTCTGCGACTGTTGCTGCCTTCGGAGTTGCTTCCTTCTCCAAGGTTGAACCCTGAGAGTTCCTTCCGATTTGATTCGATCTCGGGTCCCACGACGGAGGACTGATATGATGCAGCCAGGTGCGTTCGGATTGATTTTGGGTTTTCCTTCTTTTGTTTGCCTTTTCCTTCACTTTCTCTCCTTTGATTTTAAGCGGTAATTGTTCTTCTAACTGTCTTAACTTTTTTTTATAAAAAGAAGGAATCTTGGTTCCGTTTTAGTTGTGTGATACCGGATAAGTTCTTCTTTGTGAAAAGATTGGTTCTTGATTGCTATCCCCCCTGCAAGATTGGAGCTTTAAGCTTACATTTCGGCTTGTTTGACTTTTTGCTGATTGGGTTTCTTGTTTCTTGATGAGAGTGGAGTTGTATGACTTATCTTCTTCTGGTTCATGTGGAAAGAATGGACTGCTGATGGCAAATTTTTAGCTGTGATCGTGTCTCTGGGAATATTCTGGCTATGAATACACTTGTTGATTCTGCTTTTATTGCCTCTGAATGGTCAATTTTGTGTCAAAAAGTGTCTTAGAATCTTCTCTATCTCATATGATTTTTACGTGAAAAGCAAGGCAGGAACAGACTTAAGCTGCTTCATCTCTTTTGTGCAGTTACAGACTGTGATATCAATAAGTTAAGTAAAGAAACTCAGTTCCGGTGGTTGAAGCCAGTAGAAGTCTTGTTTATTCTGCAGAATCATGAGACGTTTGAGATCACTCCGAAGCCTCCCCAGAAGCCACCTAGTAATCGATGCATTCTGTTGAATCTTATACCTACAGTGTTCTCTTGATTAGGGGTCTTCAGCCCTCTATCTTTTCAATTTTCTGATTCGACTTTCTTGTTCTTGACAGGTGGTTCTTTGTTTCTTTTCAACCGCAGAGTGCTTCGTTATTTTCGTAATGATGGCCACTCATGGAGGAAAAAGAGAAACGGTAAAACCATCCGTGAAGGGCATGAGCGACTTAAGGTACATAGTGTTAAGCTTTTAGTATGCTTCTTTATGTAGGATGTTGCTTTTATACTCTCCATGTCTTCGTGCAGAGGATTTTTCTTCTCTTCTTTCGTTCTGTGTCTTGAGGTTTGCTTGCTTTGCCTCATCAAAAGATTTGTTTAATGTCATTCATATCTTTTTGATGAGGGTGAGCATTGTGCCATTATAAAATTACTCCTTTATGACCTATGTGATCAGGGTTCTGTTAGAATCTTTGCAGATTCTAAACTTGGGGTTGATCTCTTTAGGGGATCGGCCTCCTTGGAACTCTATAGGGGTTCCTCCCTTCAAGTTGCTGCTCAAAGGCTGCAGAAAAGATTCATCTATTGCTTGTGAAAAGAGGAGGAATACATGACTATTTATAGGGCTTCTAAACCCTAACTCCTAATAGGACTCCTACTCAAGACTCCTACTTCTAACCAACTCCTAATAGGACTCATACTCAAGACTTCTACTTCTAACCAACTCCTAATAGGACTCTTACTCAAGACTCCTATTCCTTTACAACTCCTTATTCTTCTCTAAGAAACAACCTCATAACCCTAGCCGACCTCTTCACCTCTTTAATAGGGGTCGACTTAGTTAGGTTTTACATGAATGTCCCTCTCAATTAGGACTCTCCAAGCTAGAGTCCTAACAGACCCGCCCTCTTCAAATCAGTCTTGTCCTCGAGGCTGATGATTCATGAATTCTGGGAATTTGATCTTCAAATCGTTATAGTTCTCCCAAGTGACATCTTCTTTTGGTAGGTTTGCCCATTGTATTAGTACTTCATTAGTGGGTCGTCGTCGTCGAGTTACGATCCGTCGATTAATAATGGCACTTGGCTGAGTCTGGAGTTCTCCTTGGGTAGTCTTATTTGGTGGGTGGCTTTGTGGGCTGTCTCCAAGCACCTATTTACAGCTTTCATCATCGGTTTGTGGGTGATATGTCATACTCCTTTTCAATTTAATACCCTGCATATGGAATAACTTTGTTCAAAATCTGTTTGTGAAGATGCAAGTAGAATTTGTCACAAGCATAATGCATCCCTTATAGTGTAATTCTTTTGAGTCCCAATTGTAATGAGCCACGGAGCTTGGTGCTTCCTCCAATTTTTTTATAATCTTATTAGTCTTTAAATCTTCCTGCCATTCCATCTTAATATCCTCAAGGAAGTCGCTGGTCGGAAGTGAAACGACCGAAACTTCAGCTTGCTCGGGTAGCTGCGAAAGCGCATCTGCAAGAACATTCTCTTTCCCCTTTTTGTAAGTTATTTCATAATCAAATCTAAGAAGTTTTGTTACCCATTTTTGCTGCTCAGGGGATGATATCTTTTGCTCCAAAAAGTACTTGAGGCTTTTATGGTCGGTTTTAATTTGAAATCGTCGACCAATCAAGTAGGGTCTCCACCTCATTGATGCGCGCACAATGACGAGCATCTCTTTATCATATGTTGACTTATTTTGATGGGAGAGAGATAATGCCTTCCTAGTGTATGCGAGTGGTCGACCATCTTGCATGAGAATGGCTCCAATTTCGACTCCAGATGCGTCAGCCTCAATAATGAAGGGTCGGTTGAAATCTGGTAGTGTTAGCACCGGTATCATCGTCATGGCTGCCTTAAGTTTGTCGAAGGCAGCGGAGGCTCTATCCAACCATTGGAAGACATCTTTTTCCAGTAAGGAAGTAAGTGGTGCACTGATCTTTCCATAGTTTTTCACGAACTTGCAGTAGTAGCCTGCTAAACCCAGAAAGCCATGTAGCAATTTTATGTTTCTCGGCGTTGGCCAGTTTTGCATTGCTCTAATTTTGAAGGGGTCCACTGCCACACCTTCCTCTGATATGATATGCCCAAGATATTCCACCTTCTGTTGAAGAAAGCAAAAATTCGTAGTGGTTGTTGTGTGTTCAAAAGGTGGTTTTCGGTATGTCTTCTTCGCACACTCATATTTGATGATACCCGGATCAAAGGTCCAGCTTTGTGAAGATTTGTGTTCCCTTTCATCTAGCAATTCATCTGCTATTGGAATAAGGTATTTGTCCTTGATGGTTATGCCATTGAGAGCTCGGTAATCATCATATATTCGCCATGTTCCGTCCTTCATGCGTACAAGTAGCACCGGTGAAGAGTAAAGGTTGCAACTTGGCCGAATAACTCCTGTTTCGAGCATCTCTTTTACAATCCTTTCTATTTCAACCTTCTGGAGATGTAGATACTGATATGGCCGAGTATTTGCTGGAGGTTTGCCTGAAAGAATCGTTATATAATGATCATACCGACGGGTAAGAGATAGGTTGTGCGGTTTGTCAAATATATCTGAAAATTCAGCAAGCAAAGGAAGTAGGTTTGGATCTTCAAATTCTATTGGCTCTCCCTTAGTTTGCTGCTCAAGTTGTACCAAAAAGCCACTGCATGCTTTATGCAAAACCTTCTTCATTTGTTGTATGCAAATCGTCGTTACGTCGCCCCCACGTTTCCCATTCAGTATCACCTGTTTCTCCTTACTGTAAAATTTCATAATTAGTTGCATAAAATTTCAAGAAATATCACCTAATATCGTCAACCATTTAATTTTGAGCATGGCCTCATGATCATCAAGAGGGAGAAGGAAGAAAGATGTAATTATCTCTTGGTAAGGCCTCATGATCAGCAACAGTTTCACTTGCGGGCGCCTACGATCATACTTCAAAATCCATCCATCGGCGGCCTTAACGTCAAACCTGCTGCAATTCTTGATAGGTAAAGCTATCTGGACAGTAACCTTACTGTTTAGAAAGTTATTAGTACTGCCCGTGTCGATGAGAACAGTGATCGGTTGTTGTTTGAGAAGGCCTCCAACTTTCATCGTTTGCGGGTTTGAGTAGCCGGCTAGTGCATGTACTGTAACTTCAGTCGGTTGTGGCTCTTCTTCTGCATCATCTTCTTCATGTTCAAGGCTCTCTTCTGGATGTTTAATGACCTCTTCTTCTATTGGTTCAATCATAAGAAGTCTCCCTTTACTACAATGATGCTCACGGCTCCACGGCTCATCACAATGCCAACATAACCCCTTCGCATATCGCTCCCGAAGCTCTTCTCTTGTTAACCTCTTTGGTGTAGGGACTTGGTCGATAGTAGGGGGGGTTGAGGGCTTCAATATTGCTGGTTGAGGAGTGACCCTAGTCCTCCGAGCTTCATAGTTCAATTGCTCCTCTTGATGTCATGCGAAAGAGATGGCTGCCATAAGCATATACGGTTGTCGTGCTTTAACTTCTCCTCGGATCTCCGGCTTCAAGCCCTCAATGAAGGTCCTCAATAGCTGTTTTTGAGACCAATCACAAGTTTGATTAGATAACCTTTCAAACCTGGTTTGGTACTCCTGAATGGTGGAGGTTTGTCGGATCTTTGCTAGTTGTCCGTCAATATTCTCGTAATTGGTTGGTTTGAAGCGGATCAGCAGTCCTTCTTTGAATTGTCGCCATGAAAGGACTCCATAAGTATGTTCAAACCAGTCAAACCACTGTATAGCATCCCTTTTAAGATGTATAGCTGCAATTTTTACCATAGATGCATCCGCGGTTTTATGGTACCGAAAATATCGCTCCGCGCGCGAGATCCACCCAATCGGGTCTCCTTCTTCCCATCTAGGAAAGTCCACTCTCATGCATGGATAGTTGAGGTTGGTCATAAAGCTTCCCCTCTCTTGGAAGTCATATCTTTGGGCTTGGTGCGATTGGGCAAAGCTTTCTCCTTGATGTGATTTCTTCGGGCTTAGTGGTCGGCCCAATCTGAGTTCGGTAAAGAGCGTCCGAATCTTATCCTCCATTCGCGCCTCCAAGGCTTCGAATTTAGCATTGATTGTCTCCTTAGATGCCATAGTATATGCCCCCAAATCTATGATGTTAAGATCTCTCTTTTGTTATTGGGTTAAAGGCATGTATAGGTTGAGAGAAGTGATGGTCGAAAGGGTTGGTGGATTGGTGGATGTAGGCTACGGTTTAGGCTTGTTTTGTGGCTGTTTTGGGTGTAGTTTGAGAGTGTATTTTAGTAGAGTTTTAGGGCTATGGATGAAAGTTTTGGATCTGTGGTAGATGGTAGCAAAGGTTTGACAGAAATCCGTGGAAGTTACAACAAGTATGTGTTGTCTTGTAAGAGTAGAATTATCGTCGAAGAAACAACGGTTTCTCGATATAATTTTCACCAAAAACTTGAGAGAATTGAGGAAGGAATTGATAACAAAATCACAGTTTAAATTACAGCAAGGATGTCTAATTTAATCAAGAAAATTTCGGCAGTGTAAAAGCAAGGAAGTTGGTGCAAGTTGCGATTGCAGAATTCTCGTCGAAAAATTTCAACGGTCTACGACGAAAATTTGCAGCAACACAAAATCGTTTGTAGAGATGAATATCTCAATAGATTAATCTTAGATGGAAGCCAAGATTATCTATGAAGTGTATAAAAAATTTCATTCAAAAAAGATTGTAAATAGATGGGTTAAGGCAATAATATGCAGTTGAAATTTTCTGCAGCATAGATTTTCAAGTGTAGCAGATTGGACATAAAAGATCAGTAGTTTATATTGAAAATTTTTCGATGAAACCAAAGGGAAATCCACTGTTAAGAAGTGTCAAAGATGTCATAAAAATTTCGTAGAAATTTGGATAGAAAAAGCATAGTAGCAAGATCAAACAGATGGTGTTATGCGGCTGGAATTCTGCAATGTATCTTTCGTCGTAGAGATGAAAACTTTGTGATGAAAAGTTTATGCAGCAATATAGGAGTAATTTTTTTGGGGATTTTCATATAAGGATAACTAAATTGCAGCAACAGTAAGGTAGAAAACCAGAACCTGTTGCAATTCACGGGGAGATCAAAGGATGATCCGTGGTGGTGGAGATGACGGTGGAATTTGGCAACGATCTCTTAAGCAATTGTGGGAATTGCTTTGGGTGGTTGTGGAGGGTTGATGGATGGCTGTGGAAGGGCAGCGAGATGCCAAGAACGCTGCTCTGATACCAGGTGTTAGAATTCTTGCAGATTCTAAACTTGGGATTGATCTCTTTAGGGGATCGGCCTCCTTGGAACTCTATAGGGGTTCCTCCCTCCAAGTTGCTGCTCAAAGGCTGCATAAAAGATTCATCTATTGCTTGTGAAAAGAGGAGGAATACATGACTATTTATAGGGCTTCTAAACCCTAACTCCTAATAGGACTCCTACTTCTAACCAACTCCTAATAGGACTCCTACTCAAGACTCTTATTCCTTTACAACTCCTTATTCTTCTCTAAGAAACAACCTCATAATCCTAGCTGGCCTCTTCACCTCTTTAATAGGGGTCGAATTAGTTAGGTTTTACATGAATATCCCTCTCAATTAGGACTCTCCAAGCTAGAGTCTTAACAGGTTCCAGTCAAGGAAATTTGTCTTTTTACTTGGAGGGACAAGGCTGTGTGTAATAGATCTATCACGATAATCCTTTTTTTATTCCTTAAATGATTTTGTTAGTCTATATTTCTTGCTTTCTTTAGATATGCTGAAGATTATTTGTTTACAAGTAATAATTTAAGCATGAAGCCATGAATAGTACCAAGGAGGGGTTGCAAGGATATGGTAATCGATGAAATCTTAAAAAATTAAGAAAATGAACAAGATGCAATACTGCACTGGCACAAAGGAGAAAAATATTATAGATATAAAACATTACAAATGACTTATCGTATGCAATTTCAGTGAACAACATGATGGCAAGAAGGGTTATGGATTCAAGGAGTGAAGGTCATAGTACTGCAAAGGCAGATCTTCCGTGTGTGCATCGAATTTTGCATTGGATGAAAGCCTTGGTCATCAACATATGGGGGCTGTGTTTCACCAAGGGAAAAGTTCGAATGCAAGTACCAGTAAGTCCCATAGGAGGGACTTGATCATGCAGAGATATGATTGAAGCAGCTGGAGAGTTGGACTGCTTCAAAGCCCATATTCGCTTAAGAGAACCCGGCAAGTCAGAGGACAAGGTCGAGTAAGCGAACGTTGCTACCAAGAAAGCTAAAGAGAACAGAATCGGTGCAAACCCTACAACGTGATGGCAGAGGCCATACATGGGAGTTGCAGTCTGTTTTTCCATCGACCAAAGGGAGCTACTTGGAGAACACAGAGGTGTTGAAGCAGGGGGTTGAAAGGGGCGAGGAAGCGACGATGAATTCAGAGGGACTTAGCTACTCAAAATCAAGCATCAGTTAGAATGGAGGTAGACTCGAAGGAGTGCCATAGAGACATATCTACTGATCGTGAAGAAAAGGGATGCAGATGCGAGGTGACGGATAGTAGGGCCATGGGCATGGCAACGCCATGGTATTGCAGAGGCGGGACTTTTATAAAAGTTATTAATCCCTTGCTCTCATGGAGGGAGAGCGCTTGGTTGTGAAAGGGGCTGAGGAGGTGAAGCATGTAGAGGCAAACTCCAAGTACCGAGACAAGGCTGAAGGGCAGAGGCTAAGGAACTTCGTAAGACCGGTGTCAACGAGCTTCTCATCAAGATAGCCGAAAGTGAAGGACTTCGGGTCATGCAAAGAGTGCACGACTAAAGAACGAAGCAAGCAATACGTGGTGCTGTACCTTTGCTACTCAGTGGAGTAGGCGGTAGGGTAGATGGAGAAGACGGTACAATCCCAGAGGCGACCAAATCTATTAAAGAATTACTCCAAGTTAGGGTGAAAACTTCCTGCATTCTAGAAGTTCGATGGCATTGAGAAGGTAAATCACAGTAACTAACTCAATGCAAGGAGTGCAAACACTTCGAGTGCTTCAGAAGCGTGAGCAAAGAGCAGGCAAAGGTTAGCCTCCCCGAAACCTCCCATGGTCCCTTAGGACCCACAAAACCCACAAAAGAGAAAACGGGTTAGAGAAAACGTCTCACTCGGGATCCACAAGCAAATATTTCAGGAAACACTTCATAGACAATGTAAATTACAAACAGACTTTACAAGCTCTGAACAGTTGCACAACAAAGGGTCAAAATGGTCCACTACAGATCGAAAATCTCTCACAAGTGTTCACATGACACAACCTTTATTTACAAGCCTAAAGCGGCCACTAACTCAACTAAAATGGGACTATTAGACCTTCAGCCATCCCTCTATATGCTGTGCAAAGCATGGACATACCAAAAGACATGGACATATATAAGCATTACATCAAACATCCTATTTAGAAGTTTGTCCGTGACGTTCTCCCCCACTTATTCCTTCGACATCCTCGTCGAAGCCTTTGCCGACACTGCAACTCCTCGCCTTTGCTGAGTCTTCAATCTTCTGCTCTAACTGCAATGCGCCTCTTGGCTCCCAGTTGCTCTCCGCTGCTGCTTTTGAGTAGTCGAACCTTTTGATCCGCTATGCTGTTTCAACTCGCCAATGACTTTGACTCTCGTGTGGGGTTGGCTGAGTTGTGTTGATCTTTATTGATTCCTGCGGATACTCCAGATGAAGGAAAAGACCATCCTTACTATGCGCTAGTCTCTCAAATATCATATGCTGTTTGAACTGGGTGGATGCTTGTTGAAGCTTTAACGAGCATCGCCTCGCAAACTTTCGAAGTTTTGGGCCTTCCTCCAAAAAATGTCCATCGACTCTTCTTTCATTTAGTTGTCACTTCCAAGTAGATTCATATCACTTCCGCTTTCGATTGGCATTCTGTTGGGAAATGAAGCGGATAATCTACTCTCAGTAGTACTGATCACCATTGGTGAGGATTTGATAACTATTGTCTTTCATTATCTTCGAAGGGTCTTTGAACCTGTGCAGCACTCCTCTGCTGGATAGATAAGAGAATTTGGGTACTCGGTTTCGCCCATTCTCTTAAGAGTTAAGAATATTATAGTTACTTGACTTCGCCCGCCTCCTCAAGGATTGTACTCCATGCAACGAGCTGGTTACTAACCTTCGCCTGCTCTTTGCTCACACTTCTGAAGCACTCGAAGTGTTTGCACTCCTTGCATTGAGTTTGCTACTGTGATTTACCTTCTCAATACCATCGAACTTCTGGAATACAGGAAGTTTTCACCCCAACTTGGAGTAATTCTCTAATAGATTTGATCGCCTTTATGATTGTACTGTCTTTTCCATCAACCCTGCCGCCTACTCCACTGAGTAGCAAAGGTACGGCACCACGTACTGCCTGCTTCGTTCCTTAGTCGTGCACCCTTTGCATGACCCGAAGTCCTTCACTTTCGGCTATCTTGATGAGAAGCTCGTTGACACCGGTCTTACGAAGTTCCTTGGCCTCTGCTCTTCAGTCTTGTCTCGGTACTTGGAGTTTGTCTCTGCATGCTCCACCTCCTCAGCCATTTTCACGACCAAGCGCTCTCCTTCCATGAGAGCAATGGATCAATGACTTTCATGGAAGTCCCGCCTCTGCGGTACCATGGCGTTGCCATGCCCATGACCCTACTATCCGTCGCCTCGCATCTACATCCCTTTTCTTCACGATTAGTAAATATGTCTCTGTGGTACTCCTCCAAGTCTACCTCCATTCTAACTGATGCTTGATTTTGGGTAGCTAAGTCCCTCTGGACTCGTCGTCACTTTCTCACCCCTTTCGACCCCTTGCTTCAATACCTCTGTATTCTCCAAGCAGCTCCCTTTGGTCGATGGAAAGACAGACTGTAACTCCTATGCATGGCCTCTGCCATCACGTTATAGGGTTTGCACTGATTCTGTTCTCCTTAGCTTCCTTAGTAGCAACGTTCGCTTACTCGACCTTGTCCTCTGACTTGCCGGGCTCCGTTAAGCGAATATGGGCTCTGGAGCAGTCCAACTCT
The DNA here is from genome assembly GCA_900464855.2 of Musa schizocarpa. Lineage (NCBI taxonomy): Eukaryota > Viridiplantae > Streptophyta > Magnoliopsida > Zingiberales > Musaceae > Musa > Musa schizocarpa. The sequence continues at coordinate 19,705,428 of LS990916.1, forward strand.
CCGGCTGCTTTGATCATATCTCTGCATGATCAAGTCCCTCATATGGGACTCACTAGTACTTGGATTCGAACTTTTCCCTTGGTGGAACACAACCCCCATATACTGATGACCAAGGCTTTCATTCGATGCAAAATTCGATGCACACATGGAAGACCCACCTCTGCGGTACTATGACCTTCACTCGAATCTATAGTCTTTCTTGCCATCGTGTTGTTCACCGAAGTGGAGCTTCCAGTAGCTCCCGATTATACCTCCGTATGATCTAGTCCCTCACGGGACTTTATCGTATGTATCATATTGCCACGAACTGTTTCACCACGATTCGCTGCACCATATCGCCTCCTGGTGACATCTCTATTGTATTCTGATCTTTATGGGATGAACTCGAATTGTGATCCCTCCATGTGTGGTCTCTGCCAATACATCACAGGGTCTCTTTCACCTTCGATTTTGTTTGCTCCTTTGGTAATTGACCTTTATTCACCCGCTCTTGGGTCACACCCAGATGAAGCACTGCTCTAGGATAGTCTGTCGCCTAGTAGCTCCCGAAGTCTATTAACTTTGCTGAAAGTGGTGTACCATTGTCTGGATCCTGGGCCTCTGCCCCTATCAGCACAATCTCCGCTACGTACCGCTTCCTTTATGACAACTTGAATGACAACATTGTGGCATATTCTTCAAGAGTACCCGCCTCCGCGTCCTCTTGCCTCGTGCCAAGGCCTTTTGAACCCAATTTCGCCTCCGCAAGTTGAGTCGCCTTAGTTCCTCCAAGAAATGCTTCTCCGAGATAAGGTGCATGTGCCCAGAAGCTCCCTTCGTCTTTCGCACCATACAAGATGAGTCCGCTCCGTCAGAATGAAGGACCCATGGAACAACATGATCATGCTCTTGCCTCTGCAAGAGTTCATGTCCTTGACCTCTGTCCAAGGAAAGCACTGTGCCTCCGCTCTATATTTCATCTTCTATGCTGGCTCCCTTCATGCGGCTTGGGTACTTCGCCAAGTTACACTCAAGTTGCGTCACTCCTCGTTTTTGCATTGAGTTGATAGTGGCCCTCGCGCCCACCATTCCACGGGTTAGTCCTCCCTTGAGTTTGATCTCTATATCGACTCCAAGTGTGCCTTCATTTGTGTTGCCTTAGGTCGCTCCCCCACTTGATCTCGCAATGCATCTACCAATGCATTCTCTCAAGCGAGATCATGTGACGACTCCTCGCCGCTTGCTCGGTCCATTGAGCTTCGTGGAGTTATTGTTTGTCGAGGTACTCCTCCTCAACATGTGCGGCCTGTTGCACATGATTCTCCCTCTGGAGAAATCGGGATCTATCCCTCTTGGATAACTGTCCTATTGGAGCAACATCTCTCTTCATTTCGGAGACCACCATCCCCTTGGACTACTCCGATTCTTTGAACAAGCGTGCATTATTACGCTTCTCACGTAAAGCGCGACTTGCTAGATTGTGACTCTCGTTAAACCCATTTTTGCACCACTCAAGGCCTAGCAATATGCTGAAATCGCTGCACACTTCAGCCGCCTACCGACGTATCCTTCACATACCGAAGAGAAAGTTTCAATGCTCCATGGCGCCAAGTTTCGGTCACCTTGGGATGGCCACGAACATTCCATCGTCCGTATATAAGCCCATGCATGAGTACCGAATTCTTCGAGTTAGCAATTCCCCTCACCTCTGTGAGCTTTGCATAACTCTTTCGGTCGCTGAGCAACTCATTCCACCTTGCATGGTTTCATCTTTTACCAAGTACCTCGCTTGCCTTAAGCACCATCAAGTATAGTTTTTAACGTTGAGCCGTAGCTCAAACTCAGCCATCCCAACCTTTGTGCGCTCCGCATTCTTCCAAGCTTGCTTGTTCTCGTGGTGCCTCTTGCGCGAAGGGTTGGTCATTCCTCTGAATGCCAATCTCAGATGCCCGCTCTTCCGAGCGACTCTTTTTGCCTACATTTCTATACTTGTTTTCTCCCAAACGGTCGCGCGTGTGCTGACTGCCCTCAACGCAACCCCGCTAGGACCCCACGTTTGCATGCCAAGTGTTTCTATGAGTGCTTATCCCGCTCTGATACCATCTGTCATGGACTTATCTAGTTTTGCCTAAGTTGTGCGGCACCCTTGCGTGTCCGTCCGCAAAGGTCAGCCTCCCCGAAACCTCCCATGGTCCCTTAGGACCCACAAAAGAGAAAACGGGTTAGAGAAAACATCTCACTCGGGATCCACAAGTAAATATTCCAGGAAACACTTTATAGACAATGCAAATTACAAACATACTTTACAAGCTCTGAATAGTTGCACAATAAAGGGTCAAAATGGTCCACTACAGACCGAAAATCTCTCACAAGTGTCCACATGACACAACCTTTATTTACAAGCCTAAAACGACCTTCAACCCAACTAAAATTGGACTATTAAACCTTCGGTCGTCCCTCTACATGCTGTGCAAAGCATGAACATACCAAAAGACACGGACATACATAAGCATTATATCAAACATCCTATTTAGAAGTTTGTCCGTGACAGCTCGGTACGCCGGTACCGTATCGTACCGAGCCAACCTCGAAACACCGGTATGGTACGGTATTACATACCTTGCTTATTATTATATTTATTTATGGTATTAGAATATATAGGCACATACAGATAAATAATAATAGGTAACTGACACCTTTGACGTATTCTTCATGAAAGTTCTTTGAGAATATGGACAAGATAATAATCAATTTTGAAATAAATGGGATAAGATCATTATTTTACTTTTGCTAATCATAATTAAATGTTTAATGCAAGTGACCTGAAACGATGTATCTAATCATATGTCCTGTAGTTTAAGATGATAAACATTTATGTAAACAAAGTTTTCCCAAGAAGTATACATGAGGTATCCTACAAGCATCATGAGACAGTCCAATCATGGCTGTAATTATTTAAAGATATTGGATTTAAGATGAAGTCACAAATGTCCAAGAAGTCCACTATATATCTGATATGGACATGCAAGCAGTTCAAAGAAAAATTGTAGCAAGTCATGTGTAGCTTGTTGTCTTTTATGCAACTTGATTAAGCATCTTGATCTATAGAAAGCAATTCAAGAAAATATTGTGGAATGTTTTTAACAATTAACATCTTTGCACAAAAGTTAAAACTACTTTGTTTATAATTAAGAACCTTCAAGAAATAACTTTGGTAGTGCCACCCAGCAGTCTAGAATTCATAGTTTAAAAAGTGAGATTTTAAAACTCATAGTTCGAGTCATGAGAGTACTTTGTTAATAATTAAGAACCTTCGAGAAATAACTTTGATAGTGCCATCCAACACTCTAGAATTCATAGTATGAGAAGTGAGAATTTAGAACTCATAGTATGAGAATTGAGAGCAATTCCTTCTAATACAACTGGATTCTATCACAGTATATCCATTTTGTAAAGCAAATAGTACGAGAAGTGAGAGTACTTTGTTAGTAATTAAGAACCTTTGAGAAATAACTTTGATAGTGCCATCCAACACTCTAGAATTCATAGTATGAGAAGTGAGAATTTAGAACTCATAGTATGAGAACTGAGAGCAATTCCTTCTAATACAACTGAATCCCATCACAGTATATTCATTTTGTAAAGCGTATAGTTATTGACTTCATCCCACATATGAATCGCTTAGAAGAACAAACAGACATTTTTATCTAGTGAATGGGTTGTTACATAGAGTAAATTCAGCTATTACCTGATAGGCCTTTAATAAATTCTTGGACTTTATGGGATCTAATTGCAACTGTAAAAGCAATGACTTATAAGGTGCAAAATAAGTATGAAATCCAAGATAATTGAGAGAAACTTTTTGACAATAGCTGTCTTCTAAGTATGTATTAGAAAAAATATATTCCTAACAATCAGAGTTTACTATACCAATGCGTACCACCCGGTACGAGTGGTATGTACCAATCCAATAGGATATTGGTATGCAGATCGCCCTTTATCGGGCAGCACCAATCACTTGACCCCGTATTGAGCGAAACGGGATTTGTATTGGGCGGTAACGATCAAAATCGGACTATTATCAACCTCTATCGGCCGGTAATGATCGGATTTCGATCGTTATCGATCAAGAGCTGAGATTGCCCTATTTTAAACAGTCAATTTGACCATTTGAGACTTAAAAAAGAGTTTTTAAACCCTTTCCTCCCCCCTATTTCAATTCATTTCACTTTCTCGATCTTTTAAACTCTCTCAAACTCTTTTTTACTCACATCTCGCTCATATTCTCATATTTTCATTCTCCTAAACTCAACAAAGCTATGATTTGTGGATTGGATCAAATTTAGGAGGCTAATTTGGGAGGATTAAGAGGAAGAGCACTCTGATCAAGAGGTACATATTCTCTTTCTAGATTTTTATTGATTTATGAGATGATTAAGCCTATTATATATGGTGTATGACTTAATGTCTAATATGTTGTTTGATATATTTTGGATGATAGAATAGTATTAATTATAGAGTAATTAAGATCTTTAATGCTGTAATTAGTGCGTTTAATATTGATTTTTTTTAAAATAGACACCTAATAGGTTAAATCTTTATATTTTATGCATATTAAAAATTGGATCATATGTTTATGATGGTATAATAGGCTTAAGTAGATTTTAATTAAGGTTATTATTACTGTGATTAGTAGTTTTAATGATGATTTAATCAAAATTTGATTGATATTAGGTCAATTTATATTATTTTTACTAAAATTATACTAAGTTTATATTTATTTCTGACTTAAAAATCCTAATTTAACTTTCTTCTATTTTTAGATATTTTTATGATTTTGGGCATTCTATTGGTATGCCTCAGTGTGTACCCCGCTTGCTCGGTGCACTAGTACGAATCGAAATTATAATCCTTACTAACAACAATCAGTAGTCATCAGTTTAGGAGTTGCATTTGGCACCAAAAACTGCTATGCTACATATTTCAGAAATCATGCCGACTTTTTTTTGTTTTCCTTAATTGTAGAAAGAAAGTAGATCAAAATTGCATGTCATCATATGGTCAAATTTATCATTCGTTTTCTAATTTTTTTGCTTTGCAATATAAATGATTTTAGTTTGGTCAGTTTTTGATACTTTAGCTAATTTAGTATATTTTTTGGTTATGCTGTTGATGAATTTTATGCTAATTCATTGTCTCAATATGCATACTCATTGCCAGATTGGAAATTATGAAGCAATAAATTGTTATTATGCCCATGGGGAACCAAATTCTTGTTTTCAAAGGAGGAGCTATTGGATGCTAGATCCGTGAGTTATTCTACTTCTAATTACTTCTGGATAGTTGGAATTATTAATTATCATAATTTTCAATTGAACCATGTATTATAGCTTGCTTTTGCTCATAATTGTCTTAGTATTGTAATTTCTTTTGGAATAAATAGAATCTGCTATATCTATTTGGCTGTCAGCAATTTTTAGCAACCTTAAACCATAAGTTTATATGATACTTTGTGCATGAGATTAATTTTGGAACTTCGGTTTACATGTAGTTATGAAATGAAGTCTGTTGAAGGGGGTAGTGGTTGATGATGCAAGAAGGGTTCATGCGAGAGAGAGAGACAAGTGCATGCCCTCTCGAGTTCATGCCCGTACCAAAAGATACTGGTTGATACGAATCGATCCTAGTGAAATTGCATTAATTGATTAGGACTATAGGGAATCTGTTTAACAAGTTTCATACATCTCCAAAATTATATTAAAAATAAACATAAATTATCATTGTAAATTGGTAATGGATAAACTAAAGCATACTGAATAAATAATCATGGTTTATTTATTGGCTTATGATATTCTTTTGATTGATGATAGTTTAGTTGAGATTAAATTTTAAACTTGAATTATGAAGACATACTTTAGAAATAAAGATTATAAATTAAGTAGGAATATGATCAAATATTTGAAATGTAGTTTTAGGAATAAAAAGTCTTTGTAACTAAGAGTTTCAGGCAAGGTTTGCCTTACCAGTCTGAACTGATGTACCGGTCAATCAGCTGTATGGTATGTACCGCCTCATACCGATGTACCTCGTCGTGCTAACGATATAAGAAATTGATAAAAAATAGCTCCAAATAGTCCTAAAAATAAAAAAAAATAGATTAAGATTTTTAAGTTAGAAATAAATATAAATTTAGTATAAATATAGCAAAAAATATAAATTAAGAAAAAAAGTAACATATATCTTTGATTAGAGAACATATAATAGGCTTATTTAATTTAAAAATCATCAAAAATTAAGAAAAAAGATACATACCTTTAATCAGGGAGTTCTTCCTCCAACTTAGGTGTTAATCCTCCTTAATTAGCCTATGAAGTTTGATCCAATCCACAAATCGTAGCCTTGTGGAGTTTAAGAGAGTACAAATGAGAGAATAAGATAAATATATGAGTGAAAAAGTGATTGAGAGAGTAGATGAGTTAGAGAGAGTAAAAGGGGAGAGAATGAAGGGGTAAAAAGGGTTTAAAAACCCTCTGCACTGGTTCAAACGGTTAAATGGACTATTTGAATGAAATCAATCCTGACCCTTGATCAGTATCGATCAAAATCCAACTATTATCGACCGATACAGGTCGGTAACAATCGGATTTTGACCATTCTGACCTGTACAGATCTTGTATCGGACGATAAGGGGTTATATAATATAGATCACCCTGTATAGGGCAGTCCATCTTAAGGTTTGCCGTGTCGTACCGTACCAGCATTTCGACTCGGGCTCGGTACAGTACGGTACCGGTGTACCGGGCGGTACATTAGGGCGTACCGAGCGGTACACCCTGGTATACCGAACAATTTTATACTTTTTCGAACCGGTATCGGGCAGTACGCTTCGGTATGGCAGACCTTGGTCCATGTATCGGTCTCTTGTCGGATCAATACATACTACCCATACCCGGCGGTATACCACGGCACGATAGACCTTGTTAAGGTATCTTAGATCAGTTATTCAATAGGATTGAGAGATTCATAAGCACATTATTTATAGAACAAAATCTAAGTGATAAATTTGGAAATGGATGCTAGGGTTTTTGTGTGATGACTGTGTTTCCATTTAAAATTAATTTTTTAAAGATAATTATAAGGCTGCATATGTGGGGTTACTATAAATAATAGGATAAGAAATGTTTCAATTTAAAGAAATTATTTGTTGCCGTAATAAAGGATAAAAAGAAAGAAAATGATCTGAAATATATATATTGATTCAAAGAAGACCTATAAATACTGTGACTAAATGATATGAAGCAATTTGAATTAGTGGTGTAAGGATAGATGAGACCTAAGAAGACTTTACTAGAACCAGTAATGGAGATATGAATGCTCTTGGTTTTATTACAGATCTCAGGTTACATAGAGCTTAATGGTGGAGAAAAATCCATGTAGGCAACCCAAACTAGTTGAGACATTATGGCTTGGTATTGTCATTGTATAAACTATAAAGATATTATTACCAAAGTCCTTAATTTTGGATACTGGACCAGTGTCAATCCTAACCTGGCCTAATACGGCTCCAAGCTGTACCAACATACTATGTGTCAGTACATACCAAAATATCAAGCTTTAAAAAGAGCCTGAAAATTAAAAAAATTATTGTATGGCCAGATTCATAATTTTGTGCACTGATATGTGCCTATGAGGGCTTCGACTGGTATTGAACCAGTCTGTATCGGTCTACTGGGTGTCAGTACGCTGATACATGCTGAGTCTGAAAAAAGACTGAAAAAACTGAAACTATAGAAAAAGAAAACTGCCAATACAGGTCATCTACCATCCTGAACTGGGTGTAATAGCAGTGCAGGCCCTGTACCAGATGGTATAGGCCTCACATACCAGTATGCAGCTGGACTGATTAATACCACCAGTGTCGAATTGTACTTAGGGGTAGGGGTATTGCAAACTTTGTTGCTGGTACAAACCTATACCAGGCTGTATGCCTTATACCAGGCTTGAATTGTCCAATTTATCCATAAGATATTGGATCGGTTATACCATCTATACCAAATCATAACAGGTGGTATTGCAATCCGTAATTATTAATAAATTTACCAACTTGAAGATAAGCCACACTTCATTGTAGGTGATAGCATCTCTATTTTTCTAAGAGATAAAAGACTACTCTATATCCTTTCCTTCTTTCTTTCAATAACCTTTTATCTCTATAGTATATGATGAATGGTACATATTGTAACATTTATGGTAGATGGTAAGTGTGGTGGATGCAACAATAAACAAATGGTAGTAGTGTCTTTATTGTTTCATAGTCATAATAATTTATTTTTTGATCTTCTCTATACCTCAGCTTTTATCTTCTTTGCCTCCTACTTCTCTCTTCTATGCTTTTCTTTAGACGTTGTGGAGTTGGCTAAAATTGACCCGTACTGGTCAACTTTGATTGGGTTCAATTGATTCTAGTTGTTTCCTGTCGATTTTTAACTATATGGTAAAAAAATCGATTAAAATCAGATTGTTCTTGAATGATATTGATATCGATCGGTTGTCTCATATCAGAATCAACAGATACTAGAAATAATGCTTTTGAAATTCATTTTAGAATCTTTAATTGTTTAAGCTGAGATTCTTCCCTCCCCAGTTTTAGCAATCTTGACCCTTGAGAAGTCCTACTATGACACTAAAACTTGCCCTTACAATACATGCCAAAGGTATACATGGTAAAAATTTATGTTTTAAATTATTAAAATAACATAATAGCACAAATAATAGAACTGAGGATGTCCCTGCTTATGCAGACTGTATATTTGGCTACTTATATGTGATTGCATATACATGTCTATGTGAATCATCCAAGTGGCTGTTGACCACATAAGGCACCTTATAGGCTATATATGCAATCAAATTGTATTTTTGCATCTGTATAGATCCTATGCAATGCTGCCATATGATTGTGTACACATATGCGGCTACATAGACTTCATTTTAGAAAATTAATCTCATTTACCTTGATGCGAAAAAAAAATGAAGGGTTACCTGGATGCTCAAATTGTGTGTTCCATGTTGGAAATATATGCATTATATCCATGTTCTAGACATTTATTAATCATTGAGTTGAACTTTAATTGTCAAGTGGAAGAGCTGAGAAAAGAGGATATTTTTGGTTTTTAAGTATCCTTTAGCCTCATCTTCATAAATTTCACATTTTCAAGACATTAAAACACAAGCATCATATGTAATCTATGCAATGCAAGTTCTCTTTCCTCTGCTTGTGCCTACATCTCCTTTCCATCTTGCTGCTGAATTCGACACCTGCATATATGTCTGAGTTGTCACTGATTTACTTTCCCATATAAAACTCAGAAAATGTAGCATTGAAAGAGATATTACCTTATTCTTGTGCTAATCTCTGGATTCTGGATTGTAGCTGTTGGCCTCTATGTAGACATCTTAGGCTTGAGAGAAACAGATGCATCTTGAAATCTTTCTGACTGCTGGTAGTTGCTGGCTAAGCTCCATAGATGTATTGTTAATTGTGGGTGATCACATGTATTGTATATTCTTCTTCAGGATTCTCCACTTTAACTGCCCTGTGGGACTTTTAAATGTAAGGTCGATATTGGGACTTGTTATTCTGCCAAGTCTCTATCTATTTCCCGCTCTTCTTTCTCTTATGGAAGGATCTATTGTGGTTTGGGGCACATGGAGTTCATCTGACTTATGCTGTATGCAATTCTGGGTATATTCACCAACCTTTTCAGGAAGGATTGTAGCATTTTAATTTATACTGATATCAGTAAGTTTATTATAGCCAAATACTAAAAAGCAAGGTTCGTAATATCGTACCATACTGATGTTTCGACCTGGGCTCGGTACCGGTACGGTATGGTGTACCGAGCTGTCATGGACAAACTTCTAAACAGGATGTTTGATGTAATGCTTATGTATGTCCGTGTCTTTTGGTATGTTCATGCTTTGTACAGCATGTAGAGGGACGGCCGAAGGCTTAATAGTCCCATTTTAGTTAGGTTGGTGGCCGCTTTAGGCTTGTAAATAAAGGTTGTGTCATGTGGACACGTGTGAGAGATTTTCGGTCTGTAATGGACCATTTTACCCTTTGTTGTGCAACTGTTCAGAGCTTGTAAAGTCTGTTTGTAATTTGCATTGTCTATAAAGTGTTTTTCGGAGATGTTTACTTGTGGATCCCGAGTGAGGCGTTTTCTCTGTCCTGTTCTCTCTTTTGTGGGTCTTAAGGGACCATGGGAGGCTTCGGGGAGGCTGTCCTTTGCGGACGGACACGCAAAAGTGCCGCACGACTTAGGCAAAACCAGCTAAGTCCGTGACAGAGCGGTACACCTAGGCGCACCGAGCACTGTAGCACTGTACTACTGCTATAACAGTGCACTGCAACAGTAAACCAGCTAAGTCCACGTACCGTTAGCCTGTCGGATCGGTACATACCGCCCGTACCGGGCGGTACGATTCGGTATGGCAGACTGCTAAAAAGTATCTTCATTGAAGTTGGAAATATCATTTTTGGTCATATTAAACTAGATTATATTGTTAATGAAATTTCTAGTTAGTAATATGAATGAATGTTATGGTTGATTATTTCATACATAACTAAGCTTGAGCTACGGCTGATAAGACTGACAGCCTGACAACTGTAATGAATTCCATTCTCAATGTTATGCCAGACCACTTTATATTTAAGTTGCAGTTTTAGGAATCTAGTTTCCAATATATTGCTGTAGTCACAGATTTGTACATGCTTACTTATTGTGTTTACTTATTTGCAGGGCCTTTGACCACATTGTTCTCGTACACTATAGAGACGTTATCAAGGTTTGTTTTTTTTTCAAATTCTGGACATGCTTCTTTTTTCAGCTCAGTCATGTTTATGGAAGGGGAAGACATTTATATAAAGTTGTTGAAGAAGAAAAAAGACCCCAATATGAAGAAAGGATATCATAGTAATCACCTTAGAGAGGAAAAAACCAAGACAAAAGAAAGCAACATAATATGGGAGCATTTAGCTTGGACACAAGCATCTTTTAAAAGAATTTGTTTTCATACTCTTTACCAAGGATTGAAAATTGGTTGGACCAATCCATATTGACTTGTATTCACCAGTCTGATTAGAAATTGGGATGCAGACTGAGTGATTTTACCTGGTCCAGCCCAAAACAGATTTTAATGACTTAATGCACAGTTACCCTGCTAAACCTAGCTTACCTCCCAGTGTTAGTGAATAAAACCAAGACCAGTGGGTGCTTAACCTATAGCCCGGTGTTCATACCCCTTTTTTAAAATTATTTTTATACTTTTTTTATGACAGTTAACTTTTTTCTAGTTTTCACTCTTTCCTCCGGTCCTTCTCTTTGGTCTCTCTTCTCTGTTCCCTCCTTTCTTTCTCTCATCACTCTGTCATTTCACTGTCATGACTCTGCTGCTTCTTCTTTGGTGTACCTCCTCTTTTTCCACCGCCTTCTATTCTTCCTTCACTCTTCCTCCTTTCTCCATTTCCTCCTCCTTTTTCTACCACTCCTCTTGTGTTGCCACTTCCTCTCTGCCTTGCCTTCTCTTCCTCCATTCTTCCTCCACTGTCCTCCTCTCTGCCTTGTCTGCTATCTCCTTCCCTTCCTCCACCTTTTTCTTCTCCCTCCTCCTCCTTCCTTCTTCTCTCCCTCTTTATATTTGGTCTGTGCTGTCTGGTGTGCCTGCATATTGATAATGTACCATATATTAGTCTGCCAGTGTGTACCGGACCCATATTGGTCCGGCAGTGATCAGTAGAGATCTTGGACTGAAACTTAAAACCTTGCTATTTATATGCCTTTTCATGAATTCTAAATTGGTACTTGGTTCTCTTCAACTTCAAATTATTCTACTTTGTTTGTTAAGTGCCACTTAGTATCTGGAGATGATCTATTTTATGACCTTCTGGGATTTATCTATCAAGTATTTTATCACAATCAAATTATGCTTTAAAACTGGTTTGAGATCCTTTTTCCTTTTCTTTTTCCTTGAAAGTGGAGGGAAGGAGGAAGGGGTGTCGTTGGAAGTGGGTTTCAGTTTTTACTATCTAGTGACTTTGTAGCCTAGTGGAAGACATATATAAAATTATCCTGCAGAGGAAAAATGTTATGTACTTGGATTTTAACAAATGAGATCGCATAATATGAATAAGTTGAAAGCCTTCCAGATATAACCCTCAAAATGATTTTTGAAGTATCGGATGAAGAACCAGATATAGTCCTAAAAATGATTCTTGAAACATCTATATACATATATATATATATATATATATATATATATATATATATATATATATATATATATATATATATGTATATATGTATGTATATATGTATGTATATATGTATGTATATATATATATATATATGTATATATGTATATATATATATATACATTTATACATGTATATGTATATGTATACATGTATATATATATATATATATATATATATATATATATATATATGTATACAGATATACATATATGTATACATATATATGCATACATGTATATATACATGTATTTATATGTATATATATTCAAGTTTTGCTCTAACTAGTAAATTAGTTTATGCAAATCTTAAATATGGAACTAGAAAAAAAAATTATGACATCACTTATAAATATAGAATGATTAGTGAAATATCAAATTATGAGTGACTGTTTGTGAAAAATATTACAGCTCTTATTTATATCTAAACTGAAAGTTTAGTTCAGCAAAAGTTTTATTTTGTGAGTCATCAGTGTTCTGCTTATGCTTTCTGAGTTCTTTGTGCCACTGGTATACTGCTGAGAAACAAGGTTTAAGTTACCATGGCTGGTGATATGATTATTGTTCTTTGTTCTGCAACCCAGGGAAGACACATTCCTAAATCTATTGTCAGCAGCTCAATTGATTCTTGTCCAACTCTGAGATATAGCACGAGTGTCAGTAATGATCAAGCACAGGGAATTCATTCTCGTACCATTGAATTTAATGATCCTTGTCAGAACTCATGTAGTCCAGGATCAGTGGAAGAAGTTATTTCTCAGGTCACTGGAGGAAATATTAAGATGTCCCACTTAAACACAATGGACAGATCAGAATCTACTAACCAATTATTGCAACCAGAATTAAGTCAAGCACTGAGAAAGCTTGAAGAGCAGCTAAGCTTAGATAAGGACAAGGATAGCTTTGCTTCTTCTGAAGAAGAACTGCCCCCATTCTGCAACCTGAATGTGGAAACACATAATACACAAGATGAAACAAGGAGCCCGAAAGAGGAGGCACTTCAGAATCCACTTGATAAATTCCAACAAATGTCAAATGGTCACAATGAAGATAGTCTGCAATATGACAGTAAGTTGAAGAGTTCATGCATGTTTTGTTGTTTGATCAAGTTGGATAGATTTGGAATCATGTATCTGTTAAGCTTTGTTTATTGCTTGTGGTTCTCGATGAGCTGAATCAACGAAAGTAATATTATATGCAGAACAGTTTATCAAGCATTACTGAGCCATGTTTTTGTTTCTTTTTTAGTTGTATTTAAACGTTTTGGTTGTCGTGAACCATCTATTTAACCTTTTATGATTTGAACTTCTGAATTTTGAATATATCAACAAGTTAATAGCTTATTGATTAACAGCCTTTTTCATTCAAAAGAGACTCTACATCTGAACTTTTTCTTCTCTTTTACTTTGCATTACTATATCTTTTACATAAAAAAGCTGAACTTTGTTCTACCTTACTCTGAATACATTTTGTGATTTGCTATGATAAAGTTTTGGAAGAAGAACAGAATTAGTGATATCAAATAGAAACACAACAGAAAATGATAATTTGAACTAACACCACTTTAGCTATCTTTGATTACAATGAATTCCCCAGTCATGAAAATTTTCTTTGTTGACATATCAGCTAGCCTATTTTTTTTAGCACATTATAATCTTATTAATTTTATACCTTGAATAAGGTTAGCTCCATATGATTAATAATTCATCTTGTTTATGATGGAACTGCAGATGGTTTGGAATGGCATCATGGATCCCTTTTTCCACAATCTTTTGCCACTGAAGCAGACAATTATGGAGCCAATTATAGTCTGCTGATACAAGGAACTGGCGAAACTGCTCCTTCAGCTGAAATAAGTGAGTTTTCTTCTTTGTTTACAGATATGTGGTTTGACCAAAGTCAGTTTGGAGCTCCTCGTCAAACAGAATCAGGTTTGACATTAGCAGAAAGGCATCTGTTTACCATACGCGAAGTCGTTCCTGAGTGGGCGTTTTCTTCTGAACCAACAAAGGTATTTTCTGATATCCACTGTATTCTGTCGAGACTGATTCTGGGTTAGCTTTTTGAAATGTATTCCATGAGAGTATGTACTATTTTGCCCACTTGATGGTGGCTAAGAGTAGGAAGTAATGTGCACTAGAATTAGTACATGTTTTAAAATCACAGTTATGGTTTTAACTTTTATGTTCAATGGTTGGTTTTCAGGTTATCCTTCTTGTCTTTTATATCATGGAGTACTAGCAACATGAATAGATAGATTGATTCTAGAGTAACTAAGTAATGGTAGAGAATGTAGATGACTGCTTTATGATATTTCAAACGTGAACAGAATGTATGACAGGAATATGCCCACTTGCTTTGATATTTCTAACTGCCAATGAAGCATGGACGAAGGTCATGAGACGTCACAATACAAACACATATAGCAAATCTTTGTAAAGTAGGACACTACACATCATAGATACACTATCCAAGTACATATTTTCCATATATTTACTGTAGTTGTGTATTGTAAGTGTATGTTATGTGCGAGTTTGATAATCTGTAATCACCATATGCACAACATATAGAAACCATTTACATAGATACTAAAATATTAGATAGATATCCACATTATTTAAAGTCAAAATTCCAGTGTACAAATTATTGTCTTATTTAGCATGATTAGAAGCCTTAGATGATGTATCATTGGTTACATGTGAAAATTTCAACATGGAATGAGAATTATCTGGTAAGTGTTAGTATCAGAGATGTACACGACACCGAGACCAAAAGCAAATTTGAAAGATTTCCTGCTTCAATTAACTGCCTTTATTATAGGTATTATGACATGCTATTTAGTTCCAGAAGTTGCATGTTGTATTGATTAGTTACCACAATCTGTTGAAACCTAAAGTTTTGTGAAGCCTCTAATATGTTATGCTCCAGAAAAGCAAGGACTTATACTTCCAAAAGTAACTTGACTAATTTCTATGGTTAATTTCTATATCCAGCTGAAGTACTTGACTAAGTTTTTATTTTTTCCTTTTTAACATTATAGTCAAATTAGTATCCATCTAGAAAATCAAAGACAAGATTGTCAATAATCAAATCATATGGTCTGTCTGCATGGCTCTTTTAATAGGTCTGACATGATAAAATTATGAAAGCAGGAAGCTGAACTTACTGAGTGTTTAAGCTTATAAAATAATATTTCAAATTATTATTAAATTTTATTAATGTAATTAAAATATTGAAAAAACTTGGTTTCGGATAAATAACACTTGGTTACAGATTCTGATTAAAGGCTTCAGATTTTCAGGGGAAAACATAGATAGTATAACAATCCTAGAAATTTGATAAGCTTATATTTGGCTTCATATTCTTTTCGAAATATGATAATAGATTATTTTCTATGATGCTTCCTTTTTGTGACATCATCTCCAATGATTTAGTTGCACGATATCAAACTACTCATTTCTACTTTTTTAAATGTTTGAATTTTTAATTTTTTGGAATCTTCTCTTAACCTCTTTTTTCTATATCCCAAACTAATTTATTACAACTTTTTTCTAAAATTTCATTGCTTTCTTTCTGCCCATGCTCACTATCAACTATCATTGTGCTTTATATGCCACTCACAGCCGGCCTCATCGATGATATATCTCCTCTTCCTCTTCTTCCTTCTTCCTTCTTCTTCCTTCTTCCTTCTTCCTCTCTCCCTTCCTTCCTTCTTCCTCTCTCCCTCCCCTAGCCAAATGGTATCATAGACTGTTCTGACATACCATGTCTTGGTACTTAGGAATGAATCGGACTGGTATGGATCTAATGTCAGAAACTGAAAACCTTTGTACCAGCTACATGCTTTGATACCAGTTGGTATTATTTCTTTGTTATTTTTGTGGCTGGTACTGAGTGATATAAAAGGTTTGGTTTATCACCTGGTACATCGACATCATATCAGTCCAGCAAATTTACTGAAATTGGTATTCCATTGAGATTGAGAACCTTGGTTTCTATTGCAAATTAGAGTGTGATGTTCAACTTCCAATTGTTTCTTCAATTCAGTGTACCCTATTTTTTTAGTATAACAAAACCAGCATTTACATAATATTCCATTTGAAATAGCTAGAAATGCAGTTGTTTTTTAAAGGAAAATATATGTTCATTGCATCGTTTGTAAAATTGGTGACCTTAACTACAAGAGGGAGTAGTTTTTAAGTATTAAGCAAGGTCTTACCTACTGGTTGGACCTATATGTATTGACTTGTATCTAGTGGTCCAACTAAATACTGGTATTGAAATGTTTAGCTTGATACTGGTACATATACTATTTATTTTATTATTTTATTCAATGATATCAGGTGTTTACCATGACTGTACCAGTCGATAGGTCAATAGCTTGATACTGGTGCATATCCTGTCGTCGAGTTCATTTTAACATGAAACTGTCACTCTGCAGGTTATCATCACAGGAGACTTTCATTGCAGTCCTTTTGAGCATACATGGACTGTATTATTTGGAGATATTGAAGTTCCTTTGGAAATTGTTCAGGATGGTGTTTTCCGTTGCTTAACTCCCCAGCAAAGTGCCAGAAAAGTCAAACTGTGCATTACATCTGGCAACAGCCAACCCTGCAGTGAGCCACATGAGTTTGAATTTCGTGAGAAGCCAGAAAGAGCAAGCTCCAGTAGTACATCAGTTGGAGCTGGTGCAACAAAAATCTCAGCGGAACTCTTATCTCTGGTCAAATTTATGCAGATACTTTTTTCTAGTGCATCAAACCCTCAAGAAGATCTTGAACTGGAAGTTGATCCTTTGAGGAAGTTGGAAGGATCCAAAAATCGGTTAGAACCAATCATCGAAGCTCTCCTATCTGGCTCTATGGCTCCAGAAAAGATAATGAATGCAATCCTTCAAGAACTATTAAAAGATAAGTTGCATCAGTGGTTATCATTTAAGCATCAAGGGGCTACCGAAAAAGATCATCTGCTATCCAAACAAGAACAATGCATCATACACATGATCTCGGCCTTGGGTTATCAGTGGGCCTTACTTCCAATTCTCAAATCTGGTGTATGCATAAACTACCGTGATTCAAATGGATGGACTGCACTTCACTGGGCTGCAAGTTCTGGAAGGTATCTGAAATCAGTGCATCCATTTGCTTGCACTGACTTAGAATCCTAGAGTGTGGCTGAAATGAAATTATTTGAAGAATTAAAAGAACATATCTATCTAATTTTGAGCTTGATTCCTGATAACTTACACATGTTTAAATTGCTTTTGGGAAATCGACTTTGCAGGGAAGAAATGGTTGCTGCACTTCTTGCTGCTGGTGCTTCAGCCGGAGTTGTCACAAATCCAAGTGCACATGATCCAGCAGGCAAAACGCCAGCTTCTTTAGCTGCTGCCAGTGGTCACAAAGGTCTTGCTGGATATCTTTCAGAAGCTGCACTAACCAATCATCTTTTTTCTCTGACAACTGAGAGAAATGGGAGATTCGTGGAGTCTGCTTATGTGGAGGTCCAGAGAGGCGTGAACAGTATATCTGAGAGGAGTGCCCATGCCCACTCAGATGGTGGGACAGAGGATCAACTTTCACTTAAAGATTCATTAGCAGCTGTCAGAAATGCAGTTCAAGCTGCAGCCCATATACAAGCTGCTTTCCGAGCATATTCTTTCAGGAGGAAGCAACAAGAAGCTGCCATATGTATGTCTCCAGCAGGCGTACATGAACTTTCTGTTGCATCAAGGTCACATAAAGCATTTTATGGTTTTAGTGATCAAAAATATGAGCAAGCAGCTTTGTCGATTCAAAGGAACTATCGGCGTTGGAAAAGACGAAAGGAGTTTCTACAGAAACGTAGATGTATTGTGAAGATACAGGTACTTGAAATTTGCATTCTCTTTTGATCTTCTGCATACATTCGGGACATGAGTTGCACATTACATTCGGCATTACCGTTTGCATAGAATAAGCAACTTCGATATCATTATGCTTATTATACTATTTATAGAATGTCTATGAAATATAGAAATATACCAACAAGTAAATGTAGTTATGAACAAATTCATCTTTAATAACGGTGGCATAAAAATAATTCTTAATACTTTAAATTGTTAGAGTGTGGTTTTCTCTTTGAGAGAGAAATTTCCTAGACGTCGACACTTAAAGCACAAGTCTCTCAGACATTTAATAAATTTAATTTCACGAAAGTCCGATATATGTCTGGAAGTTAGGTTTCATAATGTGTTCTAGTTATTTATGAACTGCACACACTTTGGCCAGAATCTATTTGTACATCACAATCTTTCTTCCAAAGAGCACTTTCAATGAATTCTATAAAATCCTTTTACATGAATATAAAATTGCATTACTTGGAAGAAGTGTTTGTTTTGAGTAATGACGCATGATTCTTCGGGTGTTTTCTTGATCAATATGTTTCACTTTGTAATTCTGCCATCGTGGTTAATCAAACAACTGATACGCATCGATCGCCTGACATTCTGCGACATGCACAATTTGTGTTTCCACAAGATGCCTACCTACTTACAAGAAAAAAATAACTGAGATATGGAAACTGTTTTGGGTATATGGGTTAGAAGTTAGCTGAGAGAGAGAGTAACATATGGTGTTTCCAAAGTTGTTTTGACACTAATTTTATTTGAGTAGACATTGATAGACAGTACTCTGCCTTTGCCATATGGTCATGACTTTTTTTTCTTTCTTCTTTCAATTGTTGTTATGACAGGCTCATGTAAGAGGTCGTCTAGCAAGGGAAAATTACAAGGAGCTCCTTTGGAGCGTTGGTGTCCTAGAAAAGGCCCTGCTGCGATGGCATAGAAGAGGAGTTGGCTTACGGGGGTTTCAAGCTGAGCCAGAATATATCGACGAGGAAGAAGATGACATAGTCAAGGTTTTACGTAGGCAAAACTTGGATACAGCTATTAGTGAAGCTGTCTTCAAGGTCACATCTGTGGTAGGGAGCCCTCGAGCACGGCAGCAGTACCGCCGGATGCTTGAAAGCTACCAACAGGTTAAGGTAAAAAAAACTTAGAATTCATATGACACCGTGTGAAGATTGTGACGGTACAGATTTACAGCTTACTCCCGAGTTTGCAGAAATGATGGAAATGGTGCACCTTTTATCATTCAACACGATACTTTAATTGGCTGCTGCTTCTGGAATGTCATTTATTTAGAAGTCTATCATGTCTTGTTAGATTTGTTAAAAATCATGTGATTAGCTGGAGTTATGATTAAGCACTAGTTTATGTAGCTGAAGTTTTAGATACCCCTTGTAATGTTAAGTTGAAGGTTCTGAAATTTTCTTGCCTGTTCTCTCTTGTAATTCCCCTTTTAGGACTCGATCATCTTGTCTTCACCCAAAGGTCCTGATTCAGCTTCCACAAAATCTTGAATAAGGGGCAGCTGAAGCACAATGGTCTGGCAATCAGCAACCTTCTGGTCCAGTT
This sequence comes from Musa schizocarpa, assembly GCA_900464855.2. Classification (NCBI taxonomy): domain Eukaryota; kingdom Viridiplantae; phylum Streptophyta; class Magnoliopsida; order Zingiberales; family Musaceae; genus Musa; species Musa schizocarpa. The sequence continues at coordinate 19,725,178 of LS990916.1, forward strand.
CAGAATGTCTTTCCTCGACAAGTTTCTTAGGTACATCTTGAATGTGACCTTTAGCAGTGAAGTTACAGATTCATTGATGCTATCTTCTACATGTTGAAATCTAAATGATCTTATAGACAGGAAGTTTCTTTGAAGTAAAATATTGGAGTTTGTGATTCTTACATCCCATGTTCTTACCATCTTTAAACTCATGTCTATATGAGTAGACATCTCATCTCAAAAGATACTGATAGAACCCTAAGGTTTTATCGTAAAAGAAATGGAAGAAAAGGGGATGATGACTTCGAGGGGATCGGTCGCTTTTTCTTCCATTTCTTCTATTTCTTTTATGATAAAACCTTAGGGTTCTATCATTTGGTATCAAAGCATTTTACGATAAGACTTTAGGGTCTTATCATTTGGTATTAGAGTCCTTCTTTCTTTTACGATAAAATCTTAAGGTTCTATCATTTGGTATTAGAGCGGCGATCCTTGGCGTTCTCGTTGCAACAAGCAATCAATCAATGAACCAATCAATGAAGGAAATATTATTCTAGTTTGTGGACTAAACCCTAGGAGGTCAATCCTCTCGAAACGATCAAGGAGGTCGATCCCCTGGAAGTGATCATCTCCTTTTTTTTTATTTCTTCCATTTCTTTTACGATAAAATCTTAGGATTCTATCATTTGGTATTAGAACATTTTACGATAAGACTTTTGGGTCTTATCATTTGATATCGGAGCCCTTATTTTATTTAGTTCTATCAAATACTACTTCTTCCATAATATTTGTGATGCTGGAGTTAGTATAGTTGACAGTAATTAATGTTTTGCAGTTTCTGCTGTGGCCATAATTTGTCTTTCCTTTCTCTTTCTCTGCAGGCCAAGCTGGATAATTGTACATAATAAAACAGCCGAAGAATAATCATGATGTGTGGAACTATCACAGCAAACTTGAGTTTAATCGTGCACACGATAAAGAAGATCGGCAAAAGCTAAAGGATGGATCATTCCGAAAGGTTGGTTAGAAGATGAGTTCTAGATCAGTGTATATGTTTAAATATAATCTTTTGCCATTACCAACTAAAACGGGTGCTTTATCTGTTTGTCTAACTGTAATCTAGCGGTCGTACATAGTTCTTTGTAGAGGTTGCTCTCTTTGCATCCGCTTGCTATGAGATTTGTGGCATTACCTTCATGTATTATTCTGTTCGTGGTCCAAAGTTCACTTTTCTCTTACTTTGTTAATGTCACGATCCGGGCTTGATGGGCTAACTAGCATATCAACTTTGTTTGATCGAAATCACTGGCTAAAAATACTTAAGCTGAAGTTGATAAGTCAATTTGAGAGTGTTACAATCTCTCATACTTAAAGACTTGTTATCCTTGTCAAGATTTAGCATGAGTCATCTGACTCCATCCATGAGTAGTCTTTTTCTACTCGAACTTTCTCACCATGTCTAAATACTAGATCGGCTCTTATACCAAATGTCACGAGCTGGGTCTGATGGGCTAACTGATCTATCAACTTCGTTTGGTCTAAATTACTGATCAAAAATGCTTAAACTAAAGTTGATAAACCATCCTATGTAATATATATATATATATAAATAAAAATCATAACAATAGATTCTATTGTAAAGAAAATATAGCATTTCAAGTCTATTTGCAATCTTCCAACTATGTCAATCGTAAAGAAAACATAGTATTCAACATTTAAGTATTATCTTTAAATATAAATCTAAAACAAGGCTGATTTCGACTTACAAAATGAAGTACTTAATTTCTATATGCATGTTAACAAGAAACTATATTACAAACTTGTATTTTTTTTCTTTTTACTGATAACCAAAAATCTTATCACGAAGAAATTATATTTCAAGTAAAATTTACTATCATGATATAATCTTGTGGACAAGAAACTATATCTCACGTTAACAAGATATTGCTTCGTACAGCACATCACACGACCGATGACGTCAAAGCATCGTCCTGCGACTTGAACGTGACTACACTCATGGCCGGGTGGTGGGAGCGATAGGTGAGAAGGTTCCTTGTTTCGGTGCAGTGTCCATTCCTTTCGTGCCCACGTTGCTGCGTCAATATTCGTGCTGCCCTTGTTATTTTGATCCTTCATGCAGCGAAGGGTCGCAATACTATCACTCACTCACACATACACACACAGCTCGTGGACTGAAGCCGTGGAGAAGAAAGTGATGCTGATCAAGAGCTTGGAACATCTGCTGGTCGAGAGAGAGAGAGAGAGAGAGAGGATGTGACGTGATACGCATTACATGTCCGCTTGTTTGATTGCTACATCCATAGGGTGCGTTGGCTGAGCATGGATTAGATACCGATAAGGATAGGACCAACAAATGGATAGCATTCCTATTAATATATATTATTCGGTATGAATATAAACCCAACTATTTAGGCATCCGAACTCGATTGTCCTATCTAAATCTACTAAAGAAAACTCTTTAGTAGATATATATATATATATATATATATATATATAAGAAAAAGTTATATTTATTTTGATAAGATTCATACTATCATTACTAGTGCGAGCTCCCCTTCTCCCTTCCTCTCGGATCGTACTTCTTTATCGTATCTTTTCTATCTCAAATTTTCATGATATCAGAGTCGGTAAAAATACCATCTTTTTTCTTTTTTTATGATATCGGAGTAGGTTTCGAATTTTAGAGGCTAATACAAATTAGGAGCTTTTAGGATTTATTAGCCAACTAATTTAGAATAATTATCATCCATCATTGATTAAATACATGAGGTCTATGATTAAATTAGAGCGAAGCTTGCACGCCAGACGATGCTGAACTGACCAGAAAACGAGGAGGAGACTGTCTGTGGCCGCTCGCCGGTCGTTGAGCTACAAACGAAATCATTGTTCAATGAACTGTTTCCGAGTGTCATCAAGTTCTTGAGGAGGACAGAAATGTCATGTTCACAAGCTGAAAGCTCTAATCATTTCGCGTTTCATGAATCTAAGGGAGACATCTGGCGTCTTGGTATAGTTGTTCGTCTGGGTTTAGTTGTGTGTCTTAGTCTCCCTCACACACAGTCCTTTTCGAATCTAGAAAATTGTTTCGTGGAAGAAGAAGAAGAAGAGAAGTAGAACTCTCTTTCTATTTGTGAGGCTCTTCTCTTGGTTCCTAGATTCTATAAGATCTCATTGCCGCTGCTTCTTCTCCACCAGCTTACCAGCTTTCTCCTTCTCTGAGAGAAGAATATAAGAGAGGAAGAAAGTTCCTGTTTTGGAGCTTTGATCCCAGTGTTTTGCTTGAGAATCACACAGAAAAGGCAAAAAGATCGCATCTTTACATGGCTTGTAGTTTGGATTTCTTCTCTTCCGAAGCTATCAAATCCAGGTAATCAACAAGGAAAGAGAAGAATATCCACACTTGAGCTCAAAAGAGGAAGAAAGAACCCGACTTGATCACTTTCCCTCGTTGTTCCTGAACCAGGCACCGTTCGTAAAGGGTAAAGGTCCCACCTTTGACTCGATTGCTCAACCTAGCGAGGCGAGGAACGATGGACAGGCTCCAAGGAAACCTGCAGTCCTTCTTCCACAACAGATGGTTGGTGTTTGTGGCGGCAATGTGGATGCAGTCCTGGGCCGGGATCGGCTACTTTTTCGGCAGCATCTCGCCGGTGATAAAGAGTTCCATGGGCTACAACCAGCGCCAGATCGCGAGCCTCGGCGTCGCCAAGGACCTCGGCGACAGCGTCGGGTTCCTCGCCGGCACCCTCTGCGAAATCCTTCCCCTTTGGGCCGCTCTCCTCATCGGCGCGCTGCAGAACTTGATCGGCTATGGATTGGTTTGGCTCGTCGTGACACGACAAGTGCCGGTTTTGCCTCTCTGGGTGGTAAGCCAAGCCTTTTCCCGGGCTTTATGTTCCTCGGCAAAACGTGCTCTTTTTCCTTTCTTTCTTTGAAGAATCACAGTTTTACTGCTACTTTGAATTTTCTTTTCGGCGTTGACCTCTTATTGCTTCTTTTACATTGGAACTGCTGAATTCTTTGATCGATTGACATGTTATAATTGGTAAATAAAAGCGTGGAAATTTACAGTTTTTGGCACACTGGCATGTTATGATATTACAAGGGTTCTGACTTCTGAGAGGATCTCTCGAGGGGACTGAATTGCTTCATTCGAAGAAAATTTGGAGAATTTTCTCTGCAGGATTAAGTTCTGCAAGTACATCTGAACTGAGTCATTTGTGAATCGCTGCTCTTGCAGCCAGCCGGCCAGCTGACTCTTTCTGGCATGTCACTCATTGTTGTACTAGTGCTCTTCCCTCGAGGCTTCTCGTACTCTCTTTTAACTTCCAAAACGAAATGTGATTTAGCCTTTATCATCGGAATAGGTGTTCATTTCGATCTGGCTCTTTATGTTGATATCTAGCGTGCCAAATTTATGTTGGTTTTGGTGTGTCTGGTGCAGATGTGCATTCTGATCTTTGTTGGCAACAATGGAGAGACATACTTCAACACTGCTGCCTTGGTTTCTTGTGTGCAAAACTTCCCTAAGAGCAGGGGACCTGTGGTGGGCATCCTGAAGGGATTTGCCGGTCTAAGTGGTGCTATTTTAACTCAATTATATGCTATGATCCACATCCCGAATCATGCAGCTCTCATTTTTATGGTCGCAGTTGGGCCGACCATGGTGGTGATGGCCTTGATGTTCATCGTGAGACCTGTTGGGGGTCACAGGCAAGTGAGGCCTTCTGACGATTACAGCTTTAGCTTCATCTACAGTGTGTGCTTGATTTTGGCTGCTTATCTGCTGGGTGTCATGCTCCTCGAAGATCTAATCGACTTGAGCCGAACTGTGATCACCACGTTTACTCTCATTTTGATCCTTATTCTTTTAGTCCCTGTAGCAATACCTGTGCTCTTGACGTCGAGTTCCTCCGAAGACCCTGCAGCCACTCGAGAGAGTCTTTTACCTGAGAATACGAAAGGAGGAGGGGGAGGAGTAGGATCCCAGGAACAAGCTGAGGTTATTCTGAGTGAGGTTGAAGACGAGAAGCCTAAGGAAGTCGACTCGCTTCCTGAATTAGAGAGGCAGAAAAGAATTGCGCAGTTGCAAGCAAGACTGTTTCAGGCTGCAGCCGAAGGAGCTGTGAGAGTCAGGAGGAAAAGAGGACCACGTCGGGGAGAGGACTTCACGCTGTTACAAGCTCTAATCAAAGCAGATTTCTGGCTATTGTTCTTCTCTCTGCTGTTGGGATCAGGATCTGGTCTGACGGTCATCGATAATTTGGGTCAGATGAGCCAATCTTTGGGTTATGAGGACACTCATATTTTTGTCTCCATGATCAGCATTTGGAATTTTCTTGGACGTATCGGTGGAGGTTATGTTTCTGAGATCATCGTCAGGTATTATATGTCAAACTGTGTTTTGTTCCTTTGCTGCACAGCTCATCATTCCATGCAAATGATAGTTGATGTTGCTTCTATCTGCTAGCTAATGTGTTTATCATCGATTCTACAGCCAAATCAATAATTTCATGAAACATTCTTGCTCTTTAGGCATCATGTGAGCAATTCTTGTTGTCGAAAGAATGAACCATAACTACAAGATATTAGCTACGTTGATCCTTGTAACGATTCCGTCCAGTTTATGTCCCATTTTCTTTATTTCTAGTATCCATCTTAGTATGTCTGTGGTTATGCTTCGTGATGAAAAGCAATTCCTTTTCTTGGTTTCAATTGCAATATTCTTCTCCCTAGAGTGAATTTGACCTTCAAACAGCAGTTCATCGAGTAGATGGAGCTACTAAATAAAGCATCATCATTATTCTGTTATCTCCTCCCTAAAGTTTTCTGGGTGGAAATAATTGCCAAGAAATATAATAATACAATGCGGGATATAATCAAGTTCTAAAACCATACCACATGTTGGATATGGTGACGAGTATATATATATATATATAATCAGCAGATAAGGGAATATATGTTTACATCAAAAGACGAGGATTAGAGGAAGTACTTACTACCTATAAACAAACGGTAATGGAGTAGGATCAAAATAGAAGAGAAATGCTTCCATGTTTTTGTACTAATGATGTCTCTATGTTTCCTTCCACCATTTTTGGGATAATCTTATCAGGAATCGGGCGTATCCGAGGCCTGTAGCGCTGGCAGTGGCTCAGGTTCTGATGGCACTTGGACATTTTTGCTTTGCAATGGCTTGGCCACGGGCAATGTACATCGGCACTCTGCTCATTGGGCTCGGATATGGTGCGCACTGGTCTATCGTGCCAGCAGCTGCCTCTGAACTGTTTGGCTTGAAGAACTTTGGAGCACTGTACAATTTTCTCACCGTCGCAAATCCAGCAGGTTCATTAGTGTTCTCTGGTCTGATTGTTAGTGGTATGTATGATCACGAAGCCGAGAAACAAGCTCGAAATCGCCATAGTTCGTCAGCCTTCTTGTTTGGAAGAATGCTCGATGCAGCAAGCTTCAGCGAGGAGAAGACACTCAAGTGTGAAGGAGCCATATGCTTCTTCCTTTCTTCCTTGTTGATGTCGGGATTCTGTGTCGTCGCAGTGATCTTGAGCATGATTCTTGTGCACAGGACCAAGGTCGTCTATGCCAGTCTCTACGGAAATGGTGCGTGAGATCCTGATTCAGTTTCCTGGAGTGTTGTGTCTGCTTCCAAGTAGTCGTGGCCTACTGCTCGAGTTTCGATTTGTCGGTCGTGTATCGTATCGATCGAATGTTGATGTATTTATTCTGTGCAAAAGTAAGTATTGTGCATAGCTTCTGATGTTCCAAACCATCTACACTTGAGTTTCGATTTGTTGTCGTATCGTACCGATCGATGTTGATGTATTTGTTCTGTGCATGATGTTCCAAACCATCTACACTGGAACAAGAACCGATTCAACCAAAAAATATGGTCAGGAATACAAAGGACATGAGTTGCTGATCCTAATAACAACTATGATCTTTCCATGGCTCTGACATCATTGGATAAGTAACATAACATGAATATTCGCCTTGCCTCCAAATACCAAGGATCTATCTACATGGCATAAAGTGTGATAGTCTACAACAATTCATAACATGTAATAAAAATAATATGATGACTGCATGGAAGTGTGAATCTACAGAAATATCATACTAGTGCTCACCTTTTGGGATGATTCCTCTTCTCTTTAATCTCTCGCTCTCTATTCAATCTGCATATTGGCTTAAATGAACTGTATAGTTTATACTATTTACCTGTTAATATTTGGACTCATAACTAGTGTTTCCTTTGGCATATAAAGTGAAGTGGAGTGGATGATGAGTGAGGAAACAAGACCTACACAGTTTAATATTTTGCCAAGTTCTCATTTGGTACAAAACTAGCATATACATCATTTGGTACACACCATTTAGTTCATACATCAAACACAAAAATCCAATAAATAACTACAATCACACCATTTGAAAGCACCATCTCCACTGCTGTTTACAACTATATTAAAAATGCTATCATTCTAACTCATGAATCTTTACAAAAACACACAATCCACTAGTGTTTTAGCATAGAAACAAATACCATCGAGTCACAGTACCTCTTTAAGACTCCAATTCTAGCACAAATAGAGCACTATCCCTGACCTGAATTAGGGGATTCCCTGGTGTGTACAGTATATGAAGGTGGAAATTGTAGAGCAGTGATGCAGTGGAACAAGTAACTTCAAGGTGAATCTGAAACCATAAAATGTAAAACGAGTCATGTTATGTTACCTACCATTTGTGATGTTGAAATCTTCATGTTTTCCATGTGACATTGCATGTTGCATAACGTGTTCTGCATCTGTAACCTGTAAGAAGAGAAATTTCAATATCTAGTTCATTTTGTCACATGCTCCTAGCATTCCATGAACTGGCAAGTCTACAAGTCTATAAAGCCAAACTGAGCTGATCTCAACCCGATCAGCTTCAGATCAGCCCTATATGCAATTCAGCCTTCAAATCAAGCAAGCATGAGCTAGCTGATTTGCACACGAAACAAGCCTGAACAGCCTTGGCAGAGAACTCGACATCAATATCAACCAGACCACAATACGGACTTTGAACCAAGCCTGAACAAGAAATCAAAACACTAGCCACCTTCAACAGAGAAATCTAAGGTGATTCATGTAAACTCATCCTGGTTCTTGAGATATTCTTTGGAAAGAAATCAGATAAAAGAACCAGCACAGGGATGCAAAATAACAAGACTGCTAGTTATTTTGACGTGGCCCAGAACAGAAATGAGAAATGTTTACACAACCTCTAAAGAGGTGATAGAAGGCTTGGTATTCTTCGTGATGTAACAAGGCAAAGAAGATATTCAGAAAATGATCACTGAAGACATCGGATGCTCTAACAGGCAGAACTTTGTATCTTCTCAGAAGCAGGAGAAAGCAATCATGCAAAAGCAGTGGGACATGGATCAAATGCAGTGCCACATGCAATCGACTGCCTCTTCCGGCCATGAGGGAGCAAACACTCTGGTACTCTCTGCCATTCCTTGTTGGACATATTATACGTAACAAGACGGTTCATCCGCCTTGACCTCAAAGACAGCATAAGCAACCCCCGATTGCCCAAGCATGTCATCCTTACGTGCTTACCATACAGCTCTAAGCACCAGATATTTGGCATTCTGTCCACCTCCTTCCACAAGAGAGTCATCTTTTGCAACTCCCATATGTAGACGCATGTGACAGCATTCTTGGTCACCAACCCTACAAGCATAACCTGACCCCCATACTCTGCAAGTGTATAGTCTGTAAGATGCGACGGTGATGGGATAATGAATTGCTTCCAGGCACCATTTGCCACATCATACGACAAAATACCATCTGGTTCAGCATGCATAAAGTACAGACTATTGCCAATGGACACAGTTTGTGACCTAAAATTTAAAGAAAGGGGAAGCTTGATGCTCGAAGGAAAAGCTCCGTTACGTGTCCAGCTGTTCTGAAGTGAGTCATAGATCTCATGATCTCCATTGCATCCAAGCCACACTATTTTGTACCCATCGTTGGCAGTCATCCCATTTAGTATCATCCCAACAGCCACTCGTGACCAGACCCGGAAGGACCTTGGTGGAAGTTCTTTGAATGAGTTTGTTAGAGGATTGCAAACGTAGAAGTTTTTGTGTCCTAAATCCAAGAAACAAATGAGACCACCAGCTGAGGCTACTGGAAGAATTATCGTCTTTGCAGGCAGAAATGGGATGGAGAAATGATGCCATTTTCTCGAAGAAGGGTCATACATTGCTGCACTGCTTATGTTTTCAGGAGTCACCGTATAGAACCAAGGGTGCAAACGTGGAACTTCCGCAAAGTGTTGGGAGAAGCTGTGTGAGGTCAACAAGGAGTTCCACTTTCTGCATACAGTCCGGAAACGGAAGAAGGAATCTATAGGGAGTCTAGCAATTACAGCTTCAAAAAGATCCTCTGGAAAGTCTTTCCAGATTTGCTGATCCATGAAGTCAGTTGAAATTAATGCAAGTGCTTTTGCAGGGTTCTTCTCTCTTCTAGATCTCTTGCAAGGCAGAGATTTGTTAACTTCAACCATCTTTTGGTCAGAATTATCCTCCATTATAAGACCACAGAAGTCGTATTCCAATGAGTTATTGTTCAACTCTACCATATACCACCTGATAAGAACCAGTTTTGACAGAAATTCTATCAGTTCTTTGTTTCTGAAGACAACTAACTGAAAATGCAAACATCACAGAATAACACTATAATACTAGCATATTGAAGTTTGAAAAAGAAAAAGATTAAGCAAGGTGACTTGAATTAGTGACATGCAGCAATATTCAGAAGTAAATAGCCAATTTCTCGATCAACTCAAAAAATGATAAAAAAATTACAACGTAGTGAAGTTGTTTGGTGTAGTTAAACTAACCTGCTTTCATCAAATTAAGGTGATGATGGTCATTTTCGAAGCATCATGCTTGAGACAAGCAACAGACCAGGCATAAAATGAAATAATTAATGCAAACAACCCTTTATCTAAAGCATCATGCTATGGGAAACAATATATTATTATATGACCTTACATTATTAATTGTGCTATCATAGAAGATCTCTGCCTATATAGCTTTACCGACATTCCCTTCCAGAACTTATTCCAACAACACTTGTAATATCAAGCTAACTGTTCCAATATATGAAATCAGCTATGTAGAGATTTCCCTGCATTAAGTTAAGGGCAAATGTCAATGGACAATCCAAATGCAATTGTTTCTCTCATTTTTCTTTGATCTTCCAAATACATTTGATCTTCTTTTATTTTTTATGCTTCTAACCTAAATTGGCTCAGGCCACCTTAACAATTCATTATGGCCTTCCAAATACATTCACATCATACTTGACAAAATCTTAATTGAGATCACCATCAGGTTCAAAGAGGGATGGCATGAACAAAATTGAAGATATTGGTCAGATCTGATCTGGGAATGGAATCAGTTTAGAAAATAATTCTAGTTAAACACCAAGAAATAATGTGCTATACTAGAATTTGACATATGAAACATTATGTATTACAATGAGGTTCGTGGGACCTATTCGCTACTCAACCCGTCACTTTGCCCACGTGAACAGACCCAATAGGATTGGAGATCTCTTGCCTAATTTGGATAAAACATCAGCAACCCCTGCTTGGACTTGGTGAGGGGTTCTTGACGCTACTTGGCCTTGCCAAGGGAAACACCTGGTTTCCTAGGCATCTGATTCAAGGGGACCATCAAACTAACCAAAAGCCCTAAAAGTAATGATCTGTTAGGGTGAAGAAGAGGGCACCAGCTGGTTTTTTGGGCACTTTAATCATAAATTGTTCTTGGACTATTGGAGTCAGGATTCAGGTAATAGCAGCCTCTACATAGAGCACTGTAAGCTTGAGAATGATTTTTTATTATTTATCTTTTATTTTTTGGTGATAAAGGTCATTATTTTCCTTTAGAATAGAACCCCTGAAGATTTTTCTTCCCCGAAAGAACAAAAGCCCTAGAGAGAAATGTAGCTCCATATAGTTAGGTGTCAAAACCAGGTTCACAAGATGATCCTACAAAAATATACAATTACATCCATGCCAAGCATTGCATCCATCAGACTAAACAATGTGGGGGATAAGTATTGCAGATCAACCACAAGATTTTGACAACTTGGAGAGATGAATGCAAACCTGTCAATGAATGTCAAGTTGCATGCTAATCATGTGGGTAAAACCAAAATGAATAACAGAAAAAAATCCTGCTATTGCAACAACTTCTAGATCCTTAAGAAGAAAGAGTTCATCAGTTCTTTTCAATTTCCTAGTAGGGTGAGCTGTCAAGAGTGGCAAGAGAGGATGCCTAATTAAAGCAACTTCAACTGTGCAACTGCAATCAGGTGCAATGATTGTAAAGGCCATGGCTAGGCATAGCTGACAACATTAATCCAATATTCCAATGCCTTAACTTGCCAGCTTATGAATCCTTAAATATTATGTGGGCAATACCACAATGGCATATTGTGGTATTGCCCACAAATAGGAAAGGAATTGCTGGAGAAAGCCCTTAAATACTGTCATAGGCTACATAAAACACCATTTATTCTAATTTCTAAACTAATTGTGTTATGGACCATTGTTCAGTATCTGCCTAGAGGCAAATGGGCCATGTAGTTTGGGCCAACCTCAATAATAAAAAATCAATTTTTTTTTCCCAAAAATTGTTAACCCAGATGGTTCAATCATATGAATTTAAACCATAAGGTCAACCATTTACACATGTCAAAAGATTGAATCTCTCAAGGTTGAATCTGTATAGTTCATACTTATCATTATACTTTCACTTCTGTGTCATCTGTTGTATTGGATACAATGATTGAGTATTCATAAAATTTCAAACATATAAATCAAGGAACGTCGTATCGTATACTAGACCAATAACGGTCATTGGCCGGACCATTACATTGCGATCGAATCGGTACCAGTATTTGTACCAGTGTTTCAAAGACAAAGAAGGCGAAGAGGAAGGCATAATGGACGTAGGGGAGAAGGAAGAAAAAGAAAGAGAAAGGAAGAAGTGGAGGCGGTGGAGGAAAAGGAGGAAAAAGAAGGAAAAAGATATGGTAGTGGAGTAGGAAAAAGTGAGAAGAGGAGGATGAAGCACACCGAGGAGGTAGGTGACAACAAATGATAGTGGTGGTGATGTCAGATGGCAACGGCAGTGGCGGCATTATTAGATGGAAATGGCGAATGACAGCGGCGACAGCATTGATTCCATGCTCCCTTGAAGAACAAGGCTTGCATTCGTGAGCCCTAATTGGTGTTTTAAGTTTTGTTTTTTCTTTGATCATATATTGGGTTGGATCAGACCGCCCAAAATGTGCCAGTCCACTCATTGATATAAATATCTATTGTGCTATAATGTAATACCAGAAGCATTTCAAAGTAGAATTTAGACAAATATTTTACATAATAAACACATCCTTTGTAAAAAAAAAAAAAAATCTTATATCAACGTCCATAAATTTTGACCTTTCAAATAGCATATTTTTTTATTAAATACTTTTACATGCTTTCTCTAAATTTTGTTTCTAATGCCATGGTTGACCCACGATTGAATCAAAATTATTGCCTACCACCCATATGGCTATGTGCATAGATAGGGGCTAGTCTAACCTTGTAACATATACAAACCATCCCTGAACGATAATGTTTTCAATTATTTATTCTACAGTTTATCCATGTCTGTAGTATCCAAATCATCATAAAATAGCAAGATCACCTTTAGTTAGGTTCCTTCCTTTACGGAAAGTACAGGCTGACCTTTGTATGTAGAGCAATTTTTCTAATGTACGGCAAGCATAGAAGATCCAAAGGTTCCCCTCACCATCTTTGATATTGAGAATATGAAATTGTATTGGTTCAAGTGGTACCTTAAGCAAATTAACAGTCTAATTAGGATATCTAAGGCACTCATGGTTAGATTTGGGCCATCTTGCATGATCAACTACATACATTTATTACTTCAACAAGGATGCCTGTGGAATATTAAAACAAGATCAAGTATCAGAGCTATCTCAAGAGTTGTTGATTGAACATTAGTGATTTAGAGGAGCATTTGCACACTTAATTTTTCAACATCAAACCCATTACTTTGCTCGACACTTTCCAAATGATATGAGAGTAGAAAAGTAAAGAGTTTTCTATGTGGAGCCTGCTTTACACCTCATAATTAAAGGTAAACTGATCTCTACCTCAGACCAACTGAATCTAGATTAGCAAGTTCTGTCATAGACAATGTTAGCTCAGTATCAAAGGTGGTTTTCGCAAATAGGCTAGCCAACTTGACCAATTCTTTCCCCTTAAAATATAGGCCAATGTGATTGTCAAGCGAAAAGAAAATATCCATGTTCAACTGCCATGAATACTGGACACTTGGATGCAAATGCAGTCCAATTTGTAAAAGATGCACTACGAGGCCAGGAAAGTTTTCAAGGAGATACAATGCTTCTCCACCAACAGAATATAGAAAGGATTATCTGTGTGTCATATCTGGAGAAGATGCCTTATACGAGGAAGCTCTGTCACTTTGAGATATAAAGTTCTCAGCTTTCCTAAAGGACAATCTCATCAATTCCAGAAGCTAAAGGTGGAGTGAATTGTGGACATAAATGGATGGCAGCTACACTGCTAGGAATGAGGCAAACAAGTTCCATTAGAATACTAGGTGAATAGTTTTATGTATATCTCTACTGCATTTCTCTGAAAGGGGTCAACATCATACTGCACACAAATATCCCACAGTAAACAAGCACATCAAACGTCAAGAACCAGATAATGAACATCATTTGCAACTAAGATAATTGAAAACAGCTTGATAATATATAATCATTGAGACGAATGGCATCAAAATCTATCAAGATAAGAAATGACTCATAGAAGCACCTGATGGAGACTGGATTAGGTAAAAATAATTCAAATCCTCTAGAAGGTTTCGAACTTCAGTGGAAGAAATTCACCGTTTCTACCACCAGTAGATGGTCTGCATATTATGGGTCAGGAGCAGCAGGAGGAAGGAGAAACATCATACACTTTACCGCACAATTTGGTTGCTCGAATGCTAAAGTTTTATTATCTATTTAAAGATGCAACCACATTGTCTACTGAAAATCATGATAATCGATCATTAGGTTCAGGGATTGTGGTGCCGCATGAGGTGCCAAAAGGAAGTAGATGATATTCTGCTTAGTTAAACATCAGAGTTCAGCAAGAAGGCCCATCACATGAGGCTTAAGACTCGTGTTTTCTTACTGATTGTTGGCATTAGAACAAACTTCTCCAGAAGCAAAGAAGATCTAGGACTTGCGTTTTCACAGAAGCCGGTTTCTTGGAGAAAGCAAGCCAGGTAGCCGATCTAGAAGATCATATTTTGGGTTCAAATAGTGGTCGACTGAGATACAGCAGGCTCCCCTCTGGCAATAACAGGATTAATTAGAAGTACAAAAGAAAGTCTTAAGACCACCACCACACTTCATAGAAGTAAGTCGGAAATTAAGCAGAGAAAGAACGAAGACAGATTAAACTGCCGATCAAGTATTTCCTCTGCAAACGGAATTTGGGGGTGGCGACATGATAGACTAGGAAACTAGAATCCCCCCAAAAATCACAAGCAACAATAGAAGAACAGATAATAGCCAGCAAACTTCCCGTGTATCCTTCAAATCTTCTAGGATTTCCGGACCCCAATGTTCTCAGGTCTCCATGATCAAGAGATCGACAGATTGCTAGTTCAAAGCCGTTTCATTGTCGACGAAACTTAGCATGCGTTTCCACCCGATCATCGGGAATTCGAAGACCGAAACTAAATCAAATAAGGGAGGAACGAGCAGAAAGGAGAAGTGGGGAGGGAGGCATTTGCCTGGGGTTGAGGTGAGGATAGTCGAGGGAGGGAGAGCCGTAGAGCTCGCAGAGCTCTTGGATCTGGCCGACGAGCTGCCTCAGCACCGCCGCCCCATCCATCCCCTGCCTCCGTCGCCGCCGCCGCTGCCGCTGCCACCACCGCCCCCGCCCCCGCCCCCCTACGCCTACGCCTCCGCCTCGCCTTCTCTCGCCTCCATTTCTCTTCCCCTCCCTTCTTCTTCCTCTAATAGGTCACAGTTCTACGGCCCCACTTGCCTTCCCACGTCATCCTCCTTACCAATTAACCCTTCATTCTTCTCCATATTTACCGTATTTTGGTCATTTCGGTCCAAATCACGTTGCAATTTGTGGACCGAATTGTAACCCATATCCGAGCTCAATTAAATCCAATCGGGTCAGATCCGATCCATTTCCATGAACAGCTATCAACTCTACCTACTCAATCTAATTGCATTAAGTTGCATGGGGTGTCTTCTTGTTTTAAGCTTTAATAAGTAAGTGTTCTTCTTCTTCTTCTTCTTCCCACTACAAATCAGTTTGAGTTAATTATTATCAATCCATCGTCTATGATCTAAATCAGTTCATATGTTCTCTCTCGCATCTGAATTAAGTGATCGAGTTTCTTCGATATATTTTTAGACATTAGGTGACTTATAGAAGGGATATATATACATATATATGAATGAAAGAAGTGGAAAGAGTGTGATGGTAGACTGATAAGATAAATCGGGATCTAATCTCTGACTTGTAACCCACTCCCAGTCAAAATTAGAATATGAATTGGACCCACCCCAATCATACACATTCCAAAGATGAGGATGCGGAATAAGAATGGCATAAGAAGGTGGTGGCCATCGGCAACAAATGCAAGCCACTGACCGATACGATCAAGTCCAACCGGCGTGTGATCTCACACCTCCTCCCAAATCGACTCCACCGAATGTGGGCGATGGCTTGGCTTCGCAAGCATCCCGTGGAAGGAAAACAAACCTCACTCGGCGATGATGCTTTCAGCACCCCAAGTAAGAGCTCCTCAACATGGCAAAAGGCAAGCAATCGCTGCCATGGCTGGTTTGAGATAAGCTGCGTCTTTGCTCGAGGACGAATCAGATATTGTCAAGCTCTTACTTTCCTCCACAACATGATAGATTGTCCAACCGCATGGAAGTAATGGGTGTGTAGAAGAAGTGAACAGGATATGATCCGATGACAACCTTTCTGTGAAAGGAAAAGAGAACAATCATGGCCAACTCCTACCACACAAGCTTAGGTATAATGACCAACTCCTAAAGCAATGCTACTTCGATGCCTTTGCTTCAAGAATTGTACAACGGAGAAGATGGCAAAACTCGAAACAACTTAGCTTCATGACAAAGTTGGACAAGTATAGCTCGCTCACATCATCAACAAAATGGTAATGGCTTACCCTTCTTGAATTTGAATCCCACTATTTACTATCATACTTCGATTCTAATCTAAACATTATTTTGGTACCTTCTTTCCTATCTTAACCGCATGACTATACTTTCAAGATAAGTATTGCTAGCTAGAGTTCGATCATTAACGAAGATAATAACTTGAATTCGAATCTATCTATTTATCGGTCCAATAAATTGATGATCGTATGCTCATATAAACTTAATTTGACGAGTCAAGTTGACGTTAGTGTGAAAAATTAATACAAGTAATCGACAGAATAGGCATTAATCTCACTCTAACTAACTAAATTCGAGCTTGATTATTTATTTAGATACTACTTAAATATGTATTTTATTTTTTTTGAGAAAAAAATACACCTTTGATTATTACTTAGAGCTAAAGAATTATGATTTATAAGTACTTTGAATTCCAAGCAACCAAGCACCCTCGACGAGGAAGAGAATGACAGACGAAGAGCATTCTATCATCCTATCTATTAATACCCCATGCTTTTAACCATGACATCTCATGATCAATGCACAGTGTTTTCCTGCTCTTTAGTCAGCTAAATCTTTGATGCCAATTGATGATTACATTCCTCATGCCATGATTGTTGCCAAGAATAATTGCCATCTTGTCTTGACAGGTGATAATTGCCAAGTTAACTTCACACAAAAGACTCCTCTTTTTTGGTGGGGGAATAGCTTCCACTCCATCTACTGTGCCAAATTGTTCCCAACCCTGTGTTGTTGATCTGAAGAAAACTTATAAGCCAAAGACAATTTGGTTTTTGAGAATTATGTATTCACTGTAATAAATTTTGATATAGCATATGTCTGTCTCTCCTCAAATATTAAGATTCTTTATATATGTGATGACCTTTTTCATGACTTAAAAATCATATCTTTTTCTCACTTCATCCTTCGTCCATGAATTTAAGAAACATATAATATCGATTTCTCTTATTCTCTTGATCTATATAATGATATATATTATTTATATGTATTATAATAGAAAAAAATACTAATTTGATATCATATAATTTATAGTGAGAAGTTAAAAAAGGATAGGAAAAAAAAACCAATACTAACAAAACATTAATAAAAAAAATCTAAATATAGATAATATTAAAACATAAAATATCTAAAGGCCTTTGATATTCTTACAACTATAAAAGCCAAGCAATAATAAATTAACAATTTTAATATCTTTATTCTTTCAGTGAAATGGCTGTCAACTCCATCAATCAACCTCAAAAACATATAATCAAGTTTTTGGATGGTAAAGGAGCACCCAAATGCTAAACCTAATTTAGGGTGAACATTATGATTTGGGGTGAAAGAGAGAAAAAAGAGAGGTGAGTTAGTGGTAGAGTGAGGTGATCTTGGAAATGGTGGGTGGAGGAGAAACAATCATTAGGGTTTTGGTCATAATTGTAGTGGAGGACAGTGAGTGAGGAGGAAAGGAGGGGGGGGGGGGTCTAATCATGAGCTTGGCCTGAAACCCAAGAAGATATGAGGGAGGGGTGAGCAATCATGTGGGATGGCTGCATGGGGAGGAAAAGGAGAAGAAAGGTGGGTGAGGGTAATGAGTGGTGTTGCTGCTTTTTACTTGAATCCAACCATGTATCCACTCATGAGGTCTTGACCTTTCCGAGCTTTGGTGCTTGGGCAATTGATGGCCATCTCCAACCCCTGTCTTTGGGTCATGTTAGGGTTCAGCTCAAATTAACCTTGTCTTTGATTTCTGTTGTGTTTGAATCAGCTGGCCTTTGTGAATGAATGGAGGTGATTGCTAACTGAGCATCCACAAGGGTAAGAGATTTGTTTTTTTGGTGCTTAATTTTCTTATTTGCCAAGGATAGGTTAGAAAGATAAAAGATTAGAGCACATGACCTTTTAATTAATAATTAAAAATAAATTAATAATAGGAGATTTGATTATGACCTTACCTTATTATTAACAATTAAGGTATTTACCGATATCTTTCATGTGTTTTCGTGCTCAACATATATCGAAAATTTGTCGAATGATATTTGGAAGGCTCAATTTATTTGTAATCACACTTGAAAAATTTTTGATTGGTTCATAATAATATTAGAACTCTTTCTGATAATACGGGCTCATCAATTTTCCAATGATACAATAATTACTGACCAAAATATGGGAAAGCAGGAAATAATTATGAAAATAGAAAATATGAGTAGGTAATGACTACTTAATGGACACAAATTAAATGACTAAAAACAATCATATTTGGTAATGTGAGCATTGAAAATTTCGAATTAATAATATAAAAATGTTAAATATAAAATAATAAATAAATAAATAATATGCTACTCACTTCTTTTTCAGTTAGTGTCTTAATTATCTATTCATTATATATATATATATATATATATATATATATATATATATATATATATATATATATATATATATATATATATATATATATATAAAACTTATTGTAGAATGCAATAGATCTTCTTAATTTGCTTAAGGTTTAAAGGTCCGCTATAACATGTACACAAAGAAAGAAACAATCTTTTTCCATTTACAAGGTTTATGAGGCTATCCCGTATGTATAATAGTCATGATATGTGATAAATTTTTTGATATTCTATGGATCAATTCTTAATAATCTATTATGAATTTTCTTATCTTGAGTTGAGCAATTTGTTTTCAAGTATTTATTCTATCAAAACTCGTTGTCAAATTAGGCCCAACATTGTCACATTGTCGTTTAAACTTGGATCCAATATAACCAGATTGTGTGAACTAGCAATGCAGCATATCAATCTCAAGTGATTCACATATATTGTGTTTGAGAGAGAGAGAGAGAGAGAGAGAGAGTAGTGACTTTCTTGCTATTGTTGAGAAGATTCGGTCATGTTTATAATAAATGTCGAAGAAATAAAATATTACTATGAGTTTTTTTATGGTGGGATTAGGTTTTATTATAGCGTTGCTCTCAAACAAATTATTAAAAGAATGTCAAATAAAATCTTCATATACTATTATTTATGAGATCGACTATGCAATATAATCGAATTAACTGACAAAGGAAATGTGAGAGGAGGATTTTTGGTCTTACTTAAATGATGCATGTGGATGGGTAGGTTTAGTTCTTGCCATACTCAGGAATTGGATTGCACTGAGAATTGGAAATCATATAGGGAGGAGATCTTTGCTTTGAATTTTTGTCAGATTAGATTGGCACATCAAACAATATTCTTCAGATGATAGAGAGGAAGATAAGGAACTGAAGAGCACGTACAACACTGGTTAATGGAAATGCTCAAATGAGAGATGGAATGGAATGGAATGGATAAGAATCAATCATTTACATATCTTGGACTTCCTCGCTAGAAGATGAAGGGAACCAGGTTGGGGAGAAATCACATGGAACTTGCTATGTGGAATGCAAAACACTTGTTCTTATGAAGTAAAAGTCATGGGTTCCTATCCTATTTATCATATGACAACTTGATGATATTAAATGTTCTTGGCTAAGATGTTGCATGGAAGGTGGATTATGCATTATCAATGTGACAACATTTACTACCAGTAGGCATTGATTGGAGAAAGGATTTGAAGATAACATCAAACTAATGAACTTTGAAGGGTTAACTTTCAAGCTTCCCCATCTTGGTAAAGAGCTAACTTCTCAAATAACTACAGGTGGAGTCTCCATTTTGGTATTAGTAATATCAATATTGACAAATTTTGGGCTGACTATTGGGACTTTAATGGGTCACTTATGTTGGAAAAGTTCATATATGAGATAGATTAAGAGATTATAAAATGATTAATCTTATATTGCTAAATGATTAAAGAGTCAGACTATATATATATATATATATATATATATATATATATATATATATATATATATATATATATATATATATATATATATATATATATATATATATATATATATATATATATATATATATATATGTCTTAATTCGTATTATAAATAACTTAAGCTCACAAGTCTTTTGGAATTTAATAATCTTATATACTTTTGTTTTGCATAGAATCTTATTCCTATTATCAGAGAGAGAGATGATGTTGTTGCTATAGTTTTTGCTTGATTGAAGCAATTGAAAGCTATGGATTTTTCCATATTACATTTTTATCTTAATAAAAAGAGGAATAATCTAATATATGTCTCATTTAAAAAAAAAAGGAAGAAAAGAATGACACCTTTATAGAGAAACTATTGATGTTATTTATTGTATATTAATGTGTAATTTGTTAAAATATTTATGAATAGATATAGTCACTTAAAAGATTAAAATTGATGCTCATCTAATTCGAAAAGCACAACAACTTTATAACATGAGGGTTAAAAGGTACTTGATAATTTTTATGATAAAATAACAATCTGCAAATGATAAATTTGATTTTTTTTTTTTTACTTTTATATAGTATAGAAAAGCTTGCAGAAAGAGAAAAAAAAAAAGACACCACATTATCCCATGTGAAAAGTAGAAGATGGTATTGTTTTTGGCTATGGTTTCAGTTTATGTGATCTTGAATGATATGTCAAATATATATATATATATATATATATATATATATATATATATATATATATATATATATATATATATATATATATATGTCAACAAATTTAATCAATAGTTTGGCCATTATGTTCCCATATGTCAAAAAAAAAAAAAAAGTATTTGTGGCAAGCAATCCACTCACTAATCAACACATGGAACAACTATCATTGTCAAGAATGAAGTATAAATCTCTTCTTCCAACTATTATACCTCTGCGATGTTATATTGGTTAGTGTATTATTACATAATTGATGGCTTTGAGGTTTGACCTTAGACATTTATATGTTATTTAATGTAATAAAATCATCTTCTTGAGAAAATTAATTCCCTAAAAAAATAATTGATTCTATTTGAAAAAAATTATTATGTAGAATACTCAATTTTTCCTTTTTTTTTCTTATTTTGTTTTTGCAAGTTGAATGAGATTTAAAGAACATGATTATTGCTATTAGTGTAAACAACCTTAAGTCGTGGCCTTAGGGCCGACGCGGCTTGGTTCGGGTCCGGATGATGGGGATCTTTACGAGACGGCCTTCGAACCCACCGAGACGGTCGTGTGCTGTGGCTTGGACAGTGTCATTGTCTCCTCCGAGCGGGAACTCCTCGTCTTCGCGTCTCCCAGGGACCTTCGACCTCGCCCCTGTACAAAGGTCGGGTCGGGGTGCTCGGTCCGACCCCTCGGATGATCAAGTTAGCTGATGTCAAAGGGGATTCGGAGGAAGAAGTCTTTTTTGTCCATCCCCCTCCCGTTCAGAATGCGAGGGTATTTATAGGGAAGCTTATTGTTTCTTGACGTGCCCGCTTGCAGGGGGCAAGCTGGTAGTGTCTGACATTGGTGTTGGCGTGGCGTGAATAATTGAGCCTGAGCAGGCGTTAATACACCTCGGCTGGCGCTCTAGTCCGTTTGACCAGGTACCGTCGCGTCGATCGAGGCATGAGGCGTCATCTGATGTTAGCCTAGTATTATCATAATTACTATTCTCATTATATTCCCTCCCCGGAAAGAAACTATGCGTCGGTCGTTGTAACGGGAGTCCGAGGCATGGCTTCAGCTTTGGGCAGGTCGTGCGGGTGTGGTCTCGGGGTACATGGAGCCAAGGAGCACGACACAGGCGGGCTGGCCGCGCATGTGTGGTCTCGGGGTTGGCAGCCGAGGTACACGCTCGGGCAGACGGGTGCGCAGAGGCGTACTCGGGCAGTCGGCAACCGAGGTGCACGTTCAAGTAGGCAGGCTGCGCAAAGGCGTACTCGGGCAGTCGGCAGCCGAGGTACATGCTCGGGCAGATGGGCGCAGAGGCGTACTCAGGCAGTCGACGGTCGAGGTACACGCTCAGGCAGGCAGGCTACGCAGAGGCGTACTCGGGCAGTCGACGGTCGAGCAGGTACTTGTGTTGCTGTCCTTTTATACCAACTTACCCGCGGTGGGGGGCTGGGGGACTCCTTTGCCTTGTGAGTCCTTGGGAGCCAGCTCTTTTGCCGCAGCATGCTTGTAGGCATCGGGATCGATGCGCCGGGGCTCTGTCGTTTGCTTGGCTTATCCCCGGTTGCTGCGTTAGGCTTTCATTTGTGGTAGGACGTCCTTTGGCCTCCCTAAAGTGACATGGCGAGCAAGCGAGTACGTGAGTGGGCTGTCGCCCACTTTCGGGAGGCGAAGAGACGCTGGTTTTGACGGGATCTCTCCTTTAAATAGGGCGCGTTCAGCTTCGTTCCTATTTCTCGCTGCTACGTCTTTTCCTTCGGATCTCGCTATCCCCTCCCTAGTCGTTCTCCTCGCTTCCAGTGTCACGTCTCTTCCCCAAGTAGCCCCCTCCTGTCTCCCGTTAAGATCAGTAAGAATGACCTCCCCTTCTTCTTCCTCCTCTTCATCCTCCACTAGAGCTAGGGAGAGACCCCTTCCGCCGTCCCCCGTCCAGTCCTCTGATGGGGAAGCAGTGCGAGCCCTTGAGGCCTTGATGTGGCCTCATGACCTCGACTCCATCGTGAGCGGGTCGTCACTGAGGAGGCTCCGGGAACGCTATAGCGTCCCAGAGGATTATATCCTTAGCGCCCCCGAACTGGGGCAGCGGGCTTATGACCCGATTCCCAAGGGTTTCGCGCTAACCCTAGATGCCCTGGAGGCGGGGCTGCGCCTTCCCCTTCACCCCGTCATCATCTCTTGTATCTCCCTGTGGCGAATTTCGCCGTCTCAGGTGGCGCCAAACTCTTTGCGCTACCTAGTGGCGTTATTGGGGGAATGTCACTACGCCAATATCACCCCCACCTGCAACCTTTTCCTTTCCTGCTTTCGTCTTTCCAAAGGGTCGAGGGGTTACTTCCTGTCATCCCGAGCTGGCTTTCGAGTCAGGGGGTCCCTTCCAGTAACAAAGGGTGGAAGGGGAGGTTCTTCTATGTCATCTGCGTGAGAGACTGGGGTTTTGGGGTTCGGTGGTTCGTGAGAGCGATTGACAACACCACCCCGATCCTGAGCGATGAGGAGCGCAGGGATCTGGGGAGGCTCAAGGAGATTCTCCCCAACTCCCAGGCCATCCAAAACATGATCGAGCAGTGGCTGGTCAAGGCTGGTCTCAGCTCGATGCCTTAGGGTACGTTAATAGTGCCCGGTTCGTGTATCTCGCGGCTTGCCCTAATTTCTAACTCTCATTTGGCTTTTTGCAGAAATGGTGAACCTCCGATCCCTTTTGGGCAGTCAGGAGTCGTCGGCTTCTTCCCCACGCCCATCGGCCGCCCCGAAGCCCGACTCGAAGGATGCTCCGTTGGAGATCGCGGCCGGACGTCCTCGGAAGAAAGCAAAGATCACTGCCTCCAAGGGAGCTGAGGCAGCACCGGGATGGGGGGATCGAGCAGAGGCGGGCCCCCTTCGAGGCGCAGCGGGACCCAGTCGGGAGACAACAGGGAAAGACCTGCGCCCTCCCTCCATGCGCGATTTGTGCCGACTACCCGCGGGCGATGACGAGCCGTTTTTGTCGCAGGTGGTGGGTGAGATCCCGACGGGGGAGGCAAGCGACCCCCTGGTCGCTCGCTGGGGGGGCCAGTCCCGGGGGGATAGAGTGTGGGCTGGAGGGGATTCTTCCGTCGCATTCCTCTGGGGTGCGCTTCATCCCGACATGGCTCGGCATATATATATACCTTGCCCTCGGAGGCTCTGCTTGGCAAATCGGCCAAGTCCCTGACCTTGGTAAGTACTACGCTTGCTATCTCTGATTATACAACCGACGACGTTCCTCCTGACCTCTCCTCCTTCTTGCAGGGCCTTCACTACGCGACGGCCTTGATGGATCGGGTGCGTGACGCCGATTGAATCATCGGGGGCCTTAGCGAGCGCAACACCGAGCTGCGCCGCCAATTAGAGGAGATTCGAGCCGGGGCAGGCCCGGAAGCCGTGGCGGCCACCGAAAAATGCATGGTGGACTCGGAGGCGGAGGTGGCTCACCTTAAATCGGAGCTCCAAACGTCAGAAATTTTGAATAAGGTGCTCCAGAAGACTCTACGGGTAGAGTGGACCGAGCTTCATCCGTTGAAGACAGAGATGTGTACCCTCAGCACAAAGCTAGAGGAGGCGAAAGTAGAGGCGAGAGCAGCTTCTGAGGCACTCGTCGAGGAGGCACGCCTCCGACCAGACAAAGACAAAGAGCTGCTCGAGACTTACAAGAAGTCTGAGGGGTTCGAACTCGGGCTGACACAGATGGGGCAGGTTTCCTTCGAATATGGATACCGGATCGCCCTGGCCCGCTTCTGTGTGCGCCACCCCAGACTCGAGGTAGAGGAGGATCCCTTCTCCTCCCATCCTAAAGACCTAGAGGTGGACATGCCTGAGGACATCCCTTTCGACGATCGTCTGGAGGTCCCGAAGGAATAAAAGGCTCTTTGTATTTTTCGTAGTTTTTTCTAAGGGGTCATTTAGTCTGTAAGTCAGGGTCGAGTCTTGTAGTTCCTGTTTTCCGTAAATGAAAGAAAATTTTCTTCCATTGCATGTTGTCAACTTTTGTCTCCTCACACGAAAAACTTCTTAAGGTTTTGAACATTCCATGTCCTTTGCAAAGAACAGCCGGACATCGTCGTGAGCCAGTACGTGCCCGATCGGACAATCTCGACGACCCAATAAGGTCCTTCCCATTTGGGAGTGAGTTTACCATGCGCTCGGGTCGGGTTACCTACCTCGGCCCTGCGTAGTACTAGGTTATCCAGCTTGATAGGTCGGGGACGAACCCTTCTGTTGTAAATCCTGGCGACAGCTCTCTTGTAGGAGAGGTACTTCAGGTGCGCGTTGGCTCGTCTTTCCTCGAGCAAGTCCAATCCGGCTCGGAGTCCTTCAGCCGACGTCCCTTCGTCATAAGATTCCGTGCGTGGGGTGGTAATCTCTACCTCAATGGGTAGGACGGCCTCGGCGCCGAAGGCTAAGCTGTAAGGGGATTCCCCAGTCGTGGTTTTAGGCGTGGTCCGCAAGGACCATAAGACGCTCAGGAGCTCGTCAACCCAAGCGGATTGGGTCGCGAGCATCCTTCTCCTGAGTCCGCCCAGGATGGCTTGGTTGGTCACCTCGGGCAGCCCGTGCTAGTCATAGGTGCCCAGCAAGCCAATCACGTGAGTGATGGCACGTGTGACTTGATACAGAATCTTTTTACTTATTATATTTTGGCATATATCACTTTATAACAATTGCATAAATGCATATATATATTGTGATGTCCTTGGATTTGTGCAATGGGAATCGGATCGTGATAAGATCACGATAATGAGATCGATTCACCTTTAAACATATATCCTAAATAATCCCGGTACGAGGTTACCGAGAGGGACATCGTGATAACCGGATAGACCGGTGTCTTGTATACCCGTCCATATGATGGATGCACTGGGTCATCATCGCTTTTCGTGTAGGGACACTAGGGATACAATACAAAGTGCTCATTGGAGAATGAGTTCATCGATTGATCCGCCACGGAATCTTTGGATGGTTGATGATGCCTTATTGTCGACAAATGATTCAGAGTCCTAGTGGTGTATCCGGTCCTTAGACTTGAGACACCAAGGATGTCCTGTATGAGTACTCCACTCTTTGATACCGTGACTTATAGGTTTGGGTGTCCCCTGCATCTATCTAGTACACCGGGTCATTGGGAGTGGTAGTCGACCTTTACGAGGGCTATTGAGTGTCGATTGCAGAGGATCATCCACTCTGGCGCCATGAGAGGAATATCCCATGTGTTCTTGCTCGGACAAATCCCGCCGTGGGTCATTGGGTTGAGAGAGAAAGAGTTCTCGGGAGAATCGATTAGAGCGAGACTCGAGTAGAAACCGTATGGGTCCGACAACACCATGCTCGATATACTGGCCTCGGGATATTAGATGGATGAGGGACTATAGGTACATGGTAATCGAGGACGACAGGTCCAATGGATTGGATTCCCCAGATCAGATGGGGACTACGGGCGTAGTGGCCTAAAAACGTCCGTAGTCGTCGATGAGTCGAAAGTGAATTATTACAGAGATAATAATTCACCGAAGTTAGAAGGAGTTCGACAAGTATGACTCACGGCCGATTCGATATTGGGCCTAGAGGGTCACACACATATGGTAGGCATTGCGATGAGTAGAGGTTGGGATATGAGATATCCGACCGGAGCCCTTGTTTTATTGGATGCATCCAATACCCACTAGGGAAGGACCCATTAGGGTTTGACACGGGTTCTCTATAAATAGGAGGGATTCACAGCCTCATAGGCTAGAGTCTTTGCTTGCCTTTCCTATTCTCCTCTCCCTCTCCACCTCGTGAGGCCGGAGTTTTGAGGAGGGTCGTCCGCAACCCCCGCCTGTGTGGATCACCGCTAGAGAGGAGGACGCTTGACCTCCTTCACCCTCTCCTAAGGATCTGCAAGGAAACAGGGATATACGATCTCCCTAGGTAACACAATCTCTATACGCAGTTTTTTGTTTTTATGGATTTTTGCGCACCAATCTTCGCGACGACGACGACGAACATCTTTTGGGAATCGGGATTTTGTTTTCTTGTTCTTCCATTTTGCGCATATGATGTCGCCCCTTGATTTCCCAAAGTGGTATCGAGCCGGGTTGTTCGTGCAAATGATTGGTTTTGAACCGCGCGGTGTTGTGTTTAGGAAGAATATTGACGCCAAAATCGTTGACGCGAAAAAGGAAGTTGTTGCCCTCGATCTGATGTTCCGCAACCACTGCGAAGAAGAGCCGCAAAGCCAGCCATGCACCACCGGCGGTTTGCAATGCGAAGTGGCCGGTGTTCAGCAATGAGCCGGCCGGATCCGTTTTGCAAAGCAAAGTTTACGACCGGGCGTGGGCCTGGCAGCTCGCGGGTAGAGGCACCCGCGTCACCGACCCGGCGGGCGAGGCGTCATGGGCAGCAAATATGGTCGAGGCAATCACAGGCGGCGGCGCTACCGCGGGGCCGCCCCACCGGCAAAATCCCTCGGCGGGCCGCCAATGGCAAAGATCGCCATGGGCGCTGCCTCATGGGCAGAACCGCCATGAGGCTGGTGGC
Source organism: Musa schizocarpa (assembly GCA_900464855.2). Taxonomy (NCBI): domain Eukaryota; kingdom Viridiplantae; phylum Streptophyta; class Magnoliopsida; order Zingiberales; family Musaceae; genus Musa; species Musa schizocarpa. Next base: position 19,752,597 of record LS990916.1, read on the forward strand.
GCCCGGGGTGCCCACATGTACGACAACAATTTCACGGGCGTCTGCCGCAGGCAGCAGCGAGGGCATTACCCCGCCCTCGCCAAGCAAAGCCACCGCCAAAAGGTGGTGGGCTATGACAAACAGCCAGAGGGAATTAGGGTTTTGGGCAAAAGGATAGTTTTACCCCTGTGAATTTGAGAAATTCCAGTTTCTATCTTTTGTCTAAATTACGAAAATACCCTTAGGAATTGAGAAATTCCCTACATGTCCCTGATTTCATAAAAATATTAATTAATTAAAAGATTTAGTTGATTATTATTTTTATTATTATCTAGTAGTCCTACATGATGATGATTATTTATGCATGTGATGTATGATGTGTGGACGGATGATCATGGATCGTGTGATGTGTGTACTTGTGATTATTATTATTGAGGTCTACGAACCTCCATTATATTTCTCGTTTATTGTCGGGCCTGCGTACCTATGATTAAGTTGTAATCACATGAGGAGGCGCAGCGAGAGCGTGGATGCGATAGCGGGACCCACGAGACGGACGATCGTGATGCATGGAGATGCATCAAGATGTCGACGGAACCGATGAAGACGAGATGGACAATCACAAGGGCATGGAGATGCACCGTTGCACACATAGATCTTGATGTGAGTGATTAGGCCTACTGGCTCGGGCCTAATCATATTAGGTTGTGGTCCATGATCATCTGATGTGATTGCTTATACACATACTAGATATGTATATATATTTGCATGCGATGTATATATATATTAAATATGTATATGTGTGACATGTCATATTAGGAGACCAAATTATAGAAACATCTCTCGATAATATTAAGTCGGTAGACGTGAGGCAATTAAATTGACCCACGTGGCCTTCCATCGTTATGAGTAGGAACCGATTCCCGGTGTAGGTTGAGTTGGTCGAGTCCCTCGAGACTCACCTATATCGCGATTCGCTATCTTGCTTACGACATACATAGAGATGTCACCGGTGACCCGAGGACATGGTATGCTTGGTCGAGTCCCTCGAGGGTATATCATCAAATCGACTCATATTGTAACGGCAAGGTGTTGACTTAACCGAAAGCATCATGGTTGGTCGAGTCCCTCGAGGCCATGGTGATTCGGAGGCCGAACAGGGACGGGAATCACAAGGAGTTGTGATCGGCAAGAGTTGCCTACCTTTTAGGTTTAGTGTGATTGGTCGAGTCCCTCGAGGTTACACTAAGACGTTGATTGGATCCCGATCCCCACTAGAAGTTCTGGGCGGAGACTTCCGTTTCACGCGGTCGAGGGTGTCGCGTGACTCGTTAGTAAAATAGTGGGAGCATATTAAGATAGAAGTTCATATCTTGATAGTTTATTTCTTGCAAAAATCTGCATGTTATTCATTTTTCGCTACATCTTTATTTTCAGAAAATCTCGCCAAATCCCTTTACGTGGCATACTTGATGTCAACCGCCTTCATCGGTCCAAATTATACGGATTGGCTCAGAAACTTGAGAATTGTTCTCACAAATGGAGAAAAATCGGTACGCGTCCTTGATACGTTGATGCCACGCCAAGAAGAAGGGGCAAGCGAGGATGAGATCGCCGCACACGTGAAGTACATTGATGACTCCACTCTTGCTCAGTGCTATATGTTGGGCTCTATGACTCGAGTTGAGACAACATGAAAAGATGGATGCCGATCCATTCTCCTACATGTCCAAAAAATTATTTGAGGAACAGGGAAGGACTCAACGATATGAGATATCCAAGAGCCTTTTCCGCGCTAGGATGACTGAGGGGACACCGGTTCAGAACCATGTCCTAAAGATGATTGAGTGGATAGAGAAACTCACAGGTCTAGGAATGGTCCTAGAGGATAACTTGTGTGTGGACATTGTGCTTCAGTCCCTACCAGATTCCTTTTCACAGTTCATAATGAATTTTAATATGAACAAGCTTGAGGTGACTCTCCTAGAGCTCCTCAATATGTTGAGGGAGGCAGAGAGTACTATTAAGAATGAGAAGCCAGTTCTCTACACTGGTGAGACCAAATAGAAAAGGAAAGCAGAAAGGTCCCTTAAGAAGGGAAAGGGCAAGGTCAAACCAGGTAAAGCAAAGGTTGCTAAGAAAGACCCAGCAGAGGACAAAGGCCAATGCTTCCACTATGGTAAAGATGGGCACTGGAAGAGAAATTACAAAGAGTACCTTGCAGAAAGGGCGAAACAAAAGCTTGATGAAGCTTCAGGTACATTCATGATCAGTCTCCATTTGTCAGACTCTTATGATAACACATGGGTATTGGATACCGGTAGTGCTTATCATATATGCAATTCGTTGCAGGTTCTGGCAAGGCCTAGGGAGACTACAGAGAGGCTAGATCGACCTCAAGATGGGTAATGGAGCAAACGTTGTCAGATTAGCTGTTGTTACAGGTCGCCCTACATCTGCCTAGTGGAGCTTTTATTGCATTAGATGCATGTTATTTTGTTCCTTCTATTATCAAAAACATTATCTCCATTTCATGTTTAACAGTTAGTGGATATAAATTTATTTTTGAGAACAATGATTGTTCGATATTATTAGATGATAAGATCATCACGAAAGGAACATTGCATAATGGTTTATTTATGTTAGACACCACTCCACATATCATGAATGTAAATATGTCCAAAAGGAAACGAGATGAGTTGAACAGTGCATACCTGTGGCATTGTAGGCTAGGTCACATCCATGAAAGAAGGATTCAAAAGTTGCTAAATGATGGATATCTAGATCCATTCGACTTTGTGTCATATACAACTTATGAGCCTTGCATTCAGAGAAAAGCTGACCAAATCTCCATTTAGTAGAACGAGAGAGAGCCAATGAGTTGTTGGAACTCATACATAGTGATGTATGTGGACCCATGTCAACTCATGCCATTGTAGGTTACTCCTACTTCATTACATTTCTTGATGATTTCTCAAGGTATGGATATGTGTACTTAATGAAGTACAAGTCCGAGGCCTTTGAGAAATTCAGAGAGAGTATAAGAATGAGGTGGAGAACCGGATCGGAAAAGAGTATCAAAACTCTTCGATCGGATCGAGGAGGTGAATACTTAAGTACGAGTTTACTCGGGTTCCTCAAGGACCATGGGATATTATCCCAATGGACACCTCCTTATACACCTTAGCTCAATGGTGTGTCTCGAAAGGAGAAATCGTACATTATTAGATATGGTACGATCCATGATGAGTTTCATTGACCTACCCATCTCATTCTCGGGATATGCCCTAGAAACCGCGAACTTACCTTTTCGAACAGAGTTCCAACTAAGTCGGTAGTGTCTACACCATATGAGATATGGAAAGGGAAGAAGCCCTGATCTTAAGGTTGTTAAGATTTGGGGCTGCCCAGCCCAAGTTAATAGACACAACCCAGATAAGTTAGAATCAAGGACAGAGCGATGCAAATTTGTGGGATACCCCAAGGAAACTTGTGGGTATTATTTCTATCATCTCGAGGACCAAAAGGTCTTTTAGCTAAGAGAGCAGTGTTCCTTGAGAAGGAACACATTCTTGACGGAGACAGTGGGAGAATGATAGAATTGAGCGAGGTTGGAGAACCAAGCTCAAGCACCCTCCAGCCTCGAAGTCCATTTCAGGTACCTAATACACAAGTATCAACTTTACGCAGGTCCGATAGAGTATCCCATCCTCCCTGAGAGATATGTGGGACATATTAGAACAGAGGATGTAGAGGATATTGATCCTCCGGACCCACGAGGAGGCTATTATGAGTATAGACTCCGGGAAGTGGAAAGAAGCCATTAATTTAGAGATGGATTCTATGTACTCCAATAAGGTTTGGAACCTAGTTGATGCTTACCAAGGTATTGTACCCATCGGTTGCAAGTGGATCTTTAAGAAAAGATCGGAGTAGATGGAAAGGTAGAGACCTATAAAGCAAGGCTAGTGGCTAAGGGGTATCGCCAAAGGCAAGGTGTTGACTACGACGAAACTTTCTCACCAGTAGCAATGCTAAAATCCATCAGAATTCTATTGGCTATTGCAAAGCACACTATGATTATGAGATCCGGCGCGATGGATGTGAAAACCAAGATTCCTCAACGGAACCTCAAGGAGGAGGTGTATCCGATGCAACCCGAGGGATTCGTGTCCAAGAACTGCCCGGATAAGGTGTGTAGGTTGCTTAGATCCATTTATGGACTAAAGCAAGCTTCCGAAGTTGGAACATAAGATTTGATGAGGCAATCAGATCTTATGACTTAAATTAAGAACGAAGATGAGCCTTGTGTATACAGAAAGGTAAGTGGGGGAGCGCTATCACCTTTTTTGGTGTTATATGTGGATGACATCCTCATCATTGGGAATGACATAGGAATGCTATCCACAAAGAAAGGCTTGGTTATCTAGACACTTCTCCATGAAGGACTTAGGGAAGCATCTTATATCTTGGGGATTAGAATCTATAGAGATAGATCCAAGAGGATGCTTGGCTTGTCCCAGTCCAAGTACATAGAAACTATTGTCAAAAGGTTTGGCATGGAAAATTCAAGAGAGGGTCTCATACCGATGAGACATGGGATATCGCTTTCTCTAATATGTCCCCAAAGACTCAGAAGAAAGAAAGGGCTTACATGGATATGATACCTTATGCCTCAAAGAATAGGGTCTATCATGTATGCCATGCTATGTACTAGGCCCACGATATAGCGCATGCTCGAAAGTGTCACGCAGAAAGGTGTATCGTGGATCCGTGCTTGGAGACCGAAAGCAAGAAAGTGTATCCTTAAGTACTTGAGAAGGACTAAGGATCTTTTACTAGTATATGGAGGTAATAGCCTTAAGGTTGAAGGCTACACCGACTCAAGTTTTCAACGATGTCGATGATAGCAAGTCGAATTCAGGTATGTGTACACCTTGAATGGAGGAGCAGTGTGATGGAAGAGTTCCAAGCAAAATACCACTCACGATTTCGACCACGAGGCGGAGTACATTGTCGATCGATCAAAAAAAAAAAGGAGTCCGGGTGAAGAAGTTCATCACAGATTTGGGAGTCGATGAGATAGCGACAAGTCGACTTCCTTATATTATGCGACAACTATGGGGTGATTACTCAAATAAGGGAACCCGGTCTCATCGGAAGTGTTTCGAGGAGGTTCCACTTACAAGAGAGATCGAACCCGAGGAGATGTAGCAAAGTGGAAAGAGTTCCATCCGAAGATAACATTGCAGATCCACTAACAAAGCCGTTGTCTCATTTTGTCTTTGAAGGTCACAGGGTCCGATGGGGATCGACACATAGGTGGTTGACTTTAGGTCAAGTGGGAGATTGCTAGTCATAGGTGCCTAGCAAGCCAATCACGCGGAGTGATGGCACGTGTGACTTGATACAAAATCTTTTTTGCTTATTATATTTTTGGCGTATATCACTTTATAACTATTGCATAAATGCATATATATATTGTGATGTCCTTGGATTTGTGCAATGGGAATCGGATCGTGATAAGATCACGATAATGAGATCGATTCACCTTTAAACACATATCCTAAATAATCCCGGTCATAGGTTACTCGAGAGGGACATCGAATAACCGGATAGATCGGTGTGTCTTTGATACCCGTCCATATGATGGATGCAAACTGGTCTCATAGCTGCTCATGTAGGGGGACACTAGGGATACAAAGACATGTGTGCTCATTGGAGAATGAGTTCTTGATTGATCCGCTACGGAATCTTTGGATGGTTGATGATGCCTTATTGTCGGACAACGATTTTCGTAGTCCTAGTGGTGTATCTGGTCCTTAGACTTGAGACACCAAGGATGTCCCTGTATGAGTGCTCCACTCTTTGATACCGTGACTTATAGGTTTGGCTGTCCCGATCTAGTAGTACATTTGGTCATTGGGAGTGGTAGTCGACCTTACGAGGGCTATTGAGTGTCGACAAAGGATCATCCACTCTGGCGTCATGAGAGGAATATCCCATGTGTTCTTGCTCGACAAATCCTGGCCCAGGTGGTAATTCGGGTTGAGAGAGAAAGAGTTCTAGGAGGAGAATCCGATTAGGGCGAGACTTCGAGTAGAAACCGTATGGGTCCGACAACACCATGCTCGATATACGGCCTCTAGGATATTAGATGGATGAGGGACTATAGGTACATGGTAATCGAGGACGACAGTCCAATGGATTGGATTGCCCTCAGATCGTTCGGGGACTACGGGCGAGTGGTTTAGTACGCCCCAGTAGTCGATGAGTCGAAAGTGAATTATTACAGAGATAATAATTCACCGAAGTTAGAAGGAGTTTCGACAGGTATGACTCACGGCCAGCTTCGGGTATTGGGCCTAGAGGGTCACACACATATGGTAGACATTGCGATGAGTAGAGGTTCAATATGAGATATATCCGATTTTGAGCCCTTGTCTTATTGGATGCAGATCCAATACCCACTAGGGAAGGACCCATTAGGGTTTGACACGGGATCTCTATAAATAGGAGGGATTCACAGCCTCATAGGCTAGAGTCTTTGCTTGTCTTTCCTATTCTCTCTCCCTCTCCACCCCGGAGGCCTGGAGTTTTTGAGGAGGGTCGCCGCAACCCCTGTTGTGTGGATCACCGCCAGAGAGGAGGACGCTTGACCTCCTTCACCCTCTCCTAAGGATCTGCAAGGAAACAGGGATATACGATCTCCCTAGGTAACACAATCTCTATACGCAGTTTTGTGTTTTGCGGATTTTTGCACGCCAATCTTCGCACGACGACGAACATCTTTTTGGGAATCGGGGATTTTTGTTTTCTTGTTCTTCCGCTGCGCATATGATGTCGCCCCCTTGATTTCCCAATAGCCCGTTCGTTTGGGGGTGCGCGATCGAGCTGAACCTCAGCTGTATCCCCTAGGTCGCACATAACTCCTTGAACCGGGCACTGGCGAACTGCGTTCCATTGTCGGTGACGATGACTCTGGGCAGACTGAACCGGGTAACAATGTTCCTCCACACGAATCTTTCCACCTAATGCTCCGTGATCGATGCCAACGGTTCAGCCTTGACCCATTTGGTGAAGTAGTCTATCCCGACAATAATATATCTTCACTACCCCGAAGCCGGGGGCAAGGGGCCAAGAAGGTCCATCCCCCACTGCGCGAAAGGCCATGCGCAGTCCATGGGTGTCAACGGTACCGCCGGCTGCCAGGGCGTCGGTGCGTGCCTCTGACATGCATCGCACGCAAATACCGTCGTGGACTTCGACGAGAACCAACTGAGCCTTTTCGGGCTCCAGGCAGCGTAGGAGGGGGCGTTAATACGACCTCTTATATAACCATCTGCCAATTTCACAATACCTAGCCTGGGTTCAGCGCAGACGTCGAGCCACGGGTTCGTCCTCAGGAAACGTCCCGTGACGTTTGAATTGTAACATCACCTACCAATGTGTTCGCCCGATCGTGATGGATCGGGTGGGGAGTTCCTCCATGTCGGGCTCGCCCTTGGAACCCGATCTAGAAGCCAGTTTTGCCAATGTGTCCGCCCGATCATTCTGGCGTCTCGGCACCCTGGATAATGTAAAGCGCGAAAAGCGGGCGACGAGAGCTCTTACCTCCGCTAGGTACTTCGACATGATTGGGTCCCGGGCCTCATACCCGCCGGAGAGTTGCTCGACTATTAGCTGTGAGTCGGTGAGGACGTGTATGTCGCCAACTTGCATTTCGATAGCTAGTTTGAGCCCCGCCAGCAGCGTCTCGTACTCTGCCTCGTTGTTGGTGGCCTTGAATCCGAAGCGAAGGGAGCGCTCGAACGAGTGCCCGTCTGGGGCTTCTAGCACCAGCCCAGCCCCCGCGCCTTTACGACCGGATGATCTGTCAATGCGGAGGAGCCATTCCGTCTTCACGCTTTCCGGCCCCTTGACCTCGGGCTGAGTCAGTTCGGAGATGAAGTTGGCCACCGCCTGTGCTTTGATGGCGGTTCTCGGGACGTACTGAATATCGAACTCACCGAGCTCTACTGACCACTTGAGGAGGCGACCTGCAAGGTCAAATTTAGACAAAATCTGTCGGAGCAGCTGGTCGATGATTACCTCGATCGGATGAGCTTAGAAGTAGGGGCACAGCTTCCGGGTGGTCAATACGAGCGCCAGCGCCAGTTTCTCAATCGGAGGGTATCGCTCTTCGGGCCCGTTAAGGACATGGCTAGTGTAGTAAACCGGTAACTGCCCTCTAGAAGCCTCCTTGACCAAGACAAAACTTACCACATGCCGAGAGGCGGCCAGGTAGACACCTAGCTTTTCCCGAGGGGATACCGAAGCGAGGCGAGGGAGGGACGCCATATGCTCCTTCACGTGGGTGAAAGCCTCCTCACACTCCACCGTCCACGCGAAGTCCTTGGGGTCCTTCAGAGCCCGGAAGAAGGGGAGGCACCGGTCGCCCGATCGGGACAGGAACCTCGACATGGCGGCGAGCCTCCCGTTCAGGCATTGTAACTCCTTAATTGTCCGAGGGTCCTGCATGTCGATGATTGCTCATACCTTTTCGGGGTTCACATCGATTCCCCTTTTATGTATGATAAACCCGAGGAATTTGCTCGAGTTGACACCGAAGGTACACTTGGCGGGATTGAGTCGCATGTTGTATCTTCGTAGTGTGTCGAAGGTATCAGCCAAGTCGGACAAATGAGTCACAGTCGTGCGACTTTTCACGATCATATCGTCGACATAGACCTCCATGTTTCTCCCAATCTGGTGGGCGAACATTTTGTTCACGGTCCTTTGATACGTAGCTCCTGCGTTCTTCAACCTGAATGGCATAACCTTGTAGAAGTATACTCCTTGGTCGGTGAGGAATGCGGTGTGCTGCTGATCCTCAAGTGCCATCCTGATCTGGTTGTAGCCGGAGAAGGCGTCCATGAAAGAAAGGCGGGCGTGATCGGTCGTTGCATCGACTAATTGGTCGATCCGTGGAAGGGGGTAGCAATCCTTTGGGCAAGCACGATTAAGATCGGTGTAGTCAATGCACATCCTCCAGCTTCCATTAGGTTTTTTTATGAGGACTACATTGGATAACCAGTGGGGGTACTTGGCCTCTTCAATGAAGCCTATCGCCAGAAGCCGCTCTACATCTTCTCGGACGGCCCGTTGGCGTTCGGGAGCTAGACGTCGGGGCTTCTTCTTCACCGGCCGCACATCGGGAGAGATGCACAAGTGGTGCTGAGATACCTCAGGGCTGACGCCTAGCATGTCAGCGGATGACCAGGTGAAGACATCCACATTCTCCTGGAGAAGATTGATGAGCTGGGCTCGCTCCTGCTCAGGAAGCTCCGACCCGATCTTTACCGTTCGATCTGGGCGTCCCTCTAGTAGTGGCACATCCACCGTAGGCTCGGGGTGCTGGGACGACCTTTTTGCTTCTCAGGGGTTTTCGAGGGCAGTTCATCCCTCCTCCTCTTGTGCAGGGAGACCGTAGTCAGGTAGCACTGCCTTGATTCGCGGGGGCTCCCGCTGACTTCTTCGACCCCCGCACGGGTCGGGAACTTCACGGTCTGATGGTAGGTGGAGATAATTGCTTTGAACTTATTGAGGGTGGGGCGTCCCAGAATCACATTGTAGGTGGTAGGGAGGTCGACTACCAAGAAGGCTGCCATTACCGTCTTTATCCTCGGTACTTCTCCGAGGGTTAGGGGCAGGGTGATCACGCTCAACGGCGAAACTGACTCGCTGGTGAACCCGGTGAGCGCTGAGCTCATGGGCTCCAGGGCATCGCGGAGGAGCCCGAGCTTTTGGAAAGCTTCCAGATAAAGGATGTCGGTCGAGCTTCCAGTGTCGACCATGATCCTTTTTACCCAGGCGTTGGCGATCCTGGCGGTCACCACCAACGCGTCATCGTGTTTGGGCTGCTCGGCTCCCTCTGCGGGAAATTTGACCTCGAGACCAGGCTCGGTCCCATAGTCTTTGGCTGCGACGGCACGGGCGTATGCTTTCCGCCCTAACATACTGTTTCCCCCAAACGCCGGGCCGCCCGTGATCACGTCGATCTGCCTTTCGATTGGGCCCTCGGGCCGTGGGGAAATTTCTTTATCCTGCCGTAGGTAGCGGCCGAGGTGCCCTCTTCGAATCAGCTCCTCGATCTGTCGCTTCAGCTCACGGCACTCCTCCGTGTCGTGCCCATTTTGTCGGTGGAAACGACAATATCGCGTCTGTTCTGCGAGTTCCCGTGGGTTCCTCATCAGGTCGGGGGTTCGGAGCTGCCCCTTCTCCTTTATCTAGAGAAATATCTGCGTTCGAGAAATTCCCAAGGCGGGGAGCAGCGACCTTGGCACGAGCAGGTCGGACCGGTCCACCCTGCGCCTTGGTGGGCTGGGTAGCTGCCCTCGCGGTTGCTCCATCCGGGGCCTTTTATGCTCCTCTCGCCTCCCTGACATCCAGGCTTCAGCTGCAACATACTGGTTGGCTCTCTGAAGCATTTCTGAAACTGTGGTGGGGGGGCGTTCCACGAGGGACCAGAAGAACCTAGAGGGGCGGAGACCCACCGTGAATACCTGCATCAACAGGGAGGGGTGAGCCTATGACAAACCCCGGATTTTCGTGGCGAATCGATTCACATAATGGGAGAGGGGTTCGTCCTCTTTTTGGTTTAGTCCGAGGAGTAGAGTGACAGATGGCTTTGGTCGGGCCAAAGCTAGGAAGTTGAGCTCGAACTCCCTGGCGAGCTGATCGAAGGAGGCGACTCCCCCGGTCTTCAGGCCGCTGTACCACGTGCGAGCAAGCCCCCTTAGGGTTGTAGGAAACGCCCTGCACATCAAAGCGTCAAAAGTTTCGTATAGCGCCATTTGAGCCCGAAAGGCCGACACATGGTCCGCAGGGTCGGTGGTGCCGTCGTAAGCGTCCAGGGAGGGAAGTCGAAAGTTCACGGGCATCGGCTGGTCCCGTATTTCAGCCGCGAAGGCGACACCCAATGCAGATCATCTCCGAGCACTCCCTTTGAGGTACGAACCTCACTCCGTACTTCATCGAGTTGTTGACCCAGAAGGCGCTATTGGCCCCAAGGGAGTCCGTCGAACCCGAGGATAACATCTCCTGCTCGGGTCGGTTGGCAGGGTTTTCCACTGCTTGATCTCCAAGGGGAAATGCCTGGGCCTGGGGTGAGCCAGGGAGTTCCAGGGTGGTCACATGCGTAGGCACAGACGGGTCCAGTCGGTGCGCAGGCTAGGCCACCGACGGGTTTGCCGATTGGGAAATGAGTGGAATGACGGTCTGCACCATTTGTTGGGAAATCCTTAGGGGCGACATCATATGCGCAGTGGAAGAACAAAAAAACCAAAATCCCCCATTCCCAAAGAGATGTTCGTCGTCGTGAGAAGATTGGTACGCAAAAAAAATCCATGAAACATGAAAAATCACAGATAGAGTAGATTGTGTTACCTAGGGAGATCAGATATCCCTGCTTTCCTTGCAGATCCTTAAGAGAGGGTGAAGGAGGTCAAGCGCCCTCCCTCTAGCGGTGATCCACACAAGAGGGTTACGACGACGCCCTCAAAACTCAGGACCTACTCGAGGTGGAGATGGAGAGGAGAATAGGAAAAGGCAAACAAAGCTCTCTAGCCCATGGGGCTCAATCCCTCCTATTTATAGAGGTCCCCTGTCAAACCATAATGGGTCCTCCCCTAGTGGGTATTGGATCTGCATCCAATAAGATAAGGCTCGGGCCGGATATCTCATATCCAGAACCTCTATTCATCGCTAATGCCTACCATATATGTGTGACCCTCTAGGGCCCAATATCGAATGGCCGTGAGTCATACCTATCGAACTCTTTCTAACTCGGTGAATTATTATCTCTGTAATAATTCACTGATTTATCGACTACGGACGTACTAGGCCACTACGTCAGTAGTCCCCGTGATGATACAGGGAATCCAATCAATTGGACCTGTCGTCCTCGCCATCGCGGTACCTATAGTCCCTCATCCATCTAATATACCTGGAGACCGATATCGAGTATGGTGTTGTCGATCCACACGGTTTCTTTTCTCGAAGTCTCGCTCTAATCAGATTCTCCCCAAGAACTCTTTTCTCTCAACCCGAATGACCCCGCCAAGGATTTGTCCGAGCAAGAACACATGGGATATTTCTCTCATGACGCCGAGAGTGGATGATCCTCTATCGACACTCAATAGCCCTCAGAAGGTCGACTACCACTCCCAATGACCAAATGTATTTAGATCCGGGACAGCCAAACCTATAAGTTCGGTATCAAAGAGTGGAGCACTCATCATGGGGACATCCTTGGTGTTTCAAGTCTAAGGACCAAATACACCACTAGGACTACGTAAATCGCTGTCGACAATAAGGCATCATCAACCATCCAAGATTAAAAAGCGGATCAATCAATGAACTCATTCTCCATGAGTATTCTGCATCGTATCCCTAGTGTCCCTACACAAGCAGCTATGAGACCAGCTGCATCCATCATATGGACGGGTATACAGCACACCAGTCTATCCGGTTATCACGATATCCCTCTCGAGTAACCTATGACCGGGATTATTTAGGATATGTGTTTAAAGGTGAATCGATCTCATTATCGTGATCTCATCACGATCCGATTCCCATTGCACAAATCCAAGGATATCACAATATATGTATGCATTTATACAATAGTTATAAAGTGATATATGCCAAAATATAATAAGCAAAAAGATTCTATATTAAGTCACACGTGCCATCACTCACGTGATTTGCTTGCTGGGCACCTATGACTAGCAATAAGTTGGCATGGGTCCACATACATCACTATGTATGAGTTCTAACAACTCAGTGGCTCTCTCTCCAATTCCACTAAATGAGAGTTGGTCGGTTTTCCACGAATGCAATGCTCACAAGTTGCATATGACACATAGTCGAATGGATCTAGATATCCATCATTTAGCAACTTTTGAATCCTTCTATCATGGATGTGACCTAGCCTACAATGCCACAGGTATGCACTGTTCAACTCATCTTGTTTCCTTTTGGACACATTTACATTCATGATATGTGGAGTGGTGTCTAATATAAATAAACTATTATGCAATGTTCCTTTCATGATGATCTTATCATCTAATAATATCGAACAACCATTGTTCTCAAAAACAAATTTATATCCACTAACTGTTAAACATGAAATGGAGATAATGTTTTTGATAATAGAAGGAACAAAATAACATGCATCTAATACAATAAAAGCTCCACTAGGTAGATGTAGGGCGACCTCGCCAACAGCTACTACAGCAACTTTTGCTCCATTACCCATCTTGAGGTCCATCTCGCCTCTCTCTAGTCTCCTAGGCCTTTCCAGAACCTGCAACGAATTACATTTATGATAAGTACTACCGGTATCTAATACCCATATGTTATCATAAGAGTCTGACAAATGGAGACTGATCATGAATGTACCTGAAGCTTCATCAAGCTTTTGTTTCACCCTTTCTGCAAGGTACTCTTTGTGGTTTCTCTTCTAGTGCCCATCTTTACCATAGTGGAAGCACTGGCCTTTGTCCTTTGCAGGGTCTTTCTTAGCAACCTTTGCTTTACCTGGTTTGACCTTGCCCTTTCCCTTTTAAGGGACCTTTCTGCTTTCCTTTTCTTTTTGGTCTCACCAGTGTAGAGAACTGGCTTCTCTTTCTTGATAGTACTCTCTGCCTCTCTCAACATATTGAGAAGCTCTGAGAGAGTCACTTCAAGCTTGTTCATATTAAAATTCATTATGAACTGTGAAAAGGAATCTGGTAGGGACTGAAGCACAATGTCCACACACAAGTTATCCTCTAGGACCATTCCTAGACCCGTGAGTTTCTCTATCTACTCAATCATCTTTAGGACATGGTTCTGAACCAGTGTCCCCTCAGTCATCCTAGCGCGGAAGAGGCTCTTAGATATCTCATATCGCTGAGTCCTTCCCTGTTCCTCAAACAATTTGCGGACATGTAGGAGAATGGATATGGCATCCATCTTTTCATGTTGTCTCTGTAACTCAGGAGTCATAGAGCCCAACATATAGCACCGAAAGCAAGAGTGGAGTCATCAATGTACTTCACGAATGAGCGATCTCATCCTCGTTTGCCCCTTCTTCAAAGCGCAGCATCACTATATCAAGGACGTATACAATTTTTCTCGTTGTGAGAACAATTCTCAAGTTTCTTGAGCCAATCCGTATAATTTGGACCAAGTGATGGTTGACATCAAGTATGCCACGTAAAGGGATTTGAAAGTTTACATTTTCTGAAAATAAAGATGTTTGCAGAAATGAATAACATGCAGATTTTGCAAGAAATAAACTATCAAGATATGGACTTCTATCTTAATATGCTCCCACTATTTTACTAACGAGTCACGCCGACACCCTCAAAGACGTGAAACGGAAGTCTCTAGCAGACTTCTAGTGGGGATCGGGGATCCAATCAACGCCTTAGTGTAACCTTGAGGGACTCGACCAATCACACTAAGCCTAAAAGGTAGGCAACTCTTGTCGATCACAACTCCTTGTGATTCCTGGTCTGTTTCGCCTCGAATCACCATGGCCTCGAGGGACTCGACCAACCATGATGCTTTCGGTTAAGTCAACACCTTCGTTACAAGATGAGTCTGATTTAATGATATACCGTCGAGGGACTCACCAAGTATACCATGCCCTCAAGTCACCGATGATATCTCTATGTCGTAAAGCAAGATAGCTTAATCGCGATATAGGTGAGTCTCGAGGGACTCGACCAACTCAACCTACACCGGGAATCGGTTCCTACTTATAACGATGGAAGGCCATGTGGGTCAATCTAATTACCTCACGTTTGCCGACTTAATATTATCGAGAGATGTTTCTATGATTTGGTCTCCTAATATGACATGTCACACATATACATATTTATTATATATCTACATCGCATGCAAATATATATATATATATATATATATATATATATATATATATATATATATATATATATATATATATATATATAGTATTTGTATAAGCAATTACACCAGATGATCATGGACCACAACCTAATATGATTAGGCCCGAGCCAGTAGACCTAATCACTCACATCAAGATCTATGTGTGCAACGGTGCATCTCCATGCCTTGTAATCGTCCATTTCGTCCTTGTCAGTTCCGTCGACATCTTGATGCATCTTCATGCATCATGATCGTCCGTCTCGTGGGTCCCGCTATCGCATCCACGCTCCCGCTGTGCCTCCTCATGTGATTACAACTTAATCATAGGCATGCAGGCCCGACAATAAACGAGAAATATAATGGAGGTTCGCAAACCTCAATAATAATAATCATAGGTACACACATCACACGATCCATGATCATCCGTCCACACATCATACATCACATGTATAAATAATCATCATCATGTAGGACTACTAGATAATAATAATAAAAAATAATAATCAACTAAACCTTTTAATTAATTAATATTTTCTGAAATCAAGGACATTATAGGAAATTTCTAAATTCATAGGGGTATTTTTATAATTTGGACAAAAGACAGAAACTTATATTTCTCAAATTCCGAGGGGCAAAACTATCTTTTGCCCAGAAAACCCTAATGCCCCCCTTTCCCTTTGCCGCCGCCGCCGCCACTGCCGGGCTAGGCGGTCAGGGCGGGCGAGGGCACCGCCCTCGCCAGAGGCTGCACGCCCGCTGCCCCGCGCGCTTCTGCAAGGGGTGGGCTGCTCTTTCGAGCCGGCCGCTCAAGAAGGCGGTTGTTGTCCCGCCGCGACCGCCTGGGGGTTTCACCAGCAGAGCGCGGCGGTGGCGCCTGTTGCCGGGCGCCTCGCCCGGTGGGCTGCCACCCCGCCGGCTGCAGCAGACGTAGCCCCTTTGCTGCCCGCCGCCTTCTGCGCTGCAGCCGCGCGACGAGATCGAGGGCAGCAACTGTTGCTGCCCTTCCTTGTTTTTGCGTCAACAATTTTGACGTCAAAATTCTTCCTAAACACAACACACACAGTTCAAAACCAATCATTCGCATGAACAACCAGGCTCTGATACCACTGTTGGGAAATCCTTGGGGGTGACATCATATGCGCAGCGGAAGAACAAGAAAAACAAAATCCCCGATTCCCAAAGAGATGTTCGTCGTCGTGCGAAGATTGGTACGCAAAAATCCACAAAACATGAAACTGTGTATAGAGTAGATTGTGTTACCTAGGGAGATCGTATATCCTTGTTTCCTTGCAAATCCTTAGGAGATCAAGCGTCCTCCTCTCTAGCGGTGATCCACACAGCAGGGTTACGACGACGCTCCTCAAAACTCCAGACCTACTCTGAGGTGGAGATGGAGAGGAGAATAGGAAAAGACAAACAAAAGCTCTCTAGCCCATGGGGCTCTGAATCCCTCCTATTTATAGAGGTCCCTTGTCAAACCCTAATGGGTCCTCCCCTAGTGGGTATTGGATCTACATCCAATAAGACAAGGGCTCCGTTCGATATCTCATATCCGAACCTCTATTCATCGCAATGCATACCATATGTGTGTGACCCTCTAGGCCCAATATCGAGTTGGCCGTGAGTCATACCTGTCAGAACTCTTTCTAACTCAGTGAATTATTATCTCTGTAATAATTCACTCGACTCATCGACTACGAACGTACTAGGCCACTACGCCGTAGTCCCCAGACGATACAGGGGAATCTAATCCATTGGACCTGTCTGTCCTCAGTTACCGTGTACCTATAGTCCCTCATGTTGAATCTCGTATTTTGATGATGAAACTACTTGATATATGTTTATGATTTAATCTGTGTTTTGAGTGACGCAGGATGCTTTGATCAGGATGAGACAATTAAAGCAGGAAAATCATGTTGGGCCGAACGAACATGTCAGAAGATTGGACGTCGGGCCGGTGGATCGGTCGACGATCGATCGAAGGAAAGGCTTCGTGCCGTGGACTCGCATCGGGCCAAGAAGAGCGGGTATTGTGCCAAGGATATCGGAGTTGCAGAGTCAACTGGCCGATTGGGCAATAGGCTGCAGGAGAGGATGATGCGCCGAAGAATCGGACGATGCGTCGAGGGACCAATGACATGACCGGACAACTTGGTTAAATTGCTTAGGATTAATTGTCTCGATCGAAGTTTTGTTGTGCAGGATTAACTACGATGAAAGTTAGACAAGCAGCAGGAGTTGCGCCGAAGTCAAGATCATGATCACGTTGGGAGTTCGAGAGTTCGACGGAAGTTCGGACGGTCGTCGGAGGTTCTGGCGAGAACAGATCCGAGAAGTCCGAAGCTTGCCAAGCGAAGCTCGTCGAAAACTCGCCAAGTGGATCGTCGCGAAAGTCCGTGAGTTTGCCGGAAGTCCGTAAGAAGAATCACCCAGGGTTCATCGGATGATCGATGGAAGTTCGCCGAAACTCGCCGGAAGAAGCGATTGACGATCGAAGCAAAGCTGCAGAAATTGTCTTAGATTTAATCGAAGTTAGCACGTTGATTAAGTTGGAAAATGGGAGGTGATCCCATTAGTTTAATCTTGGGGCAATTGGGCCCCTGAAAAGATTGAAATTGGGGCGAATGGAGCTAACCATTGGGACCACGATTGCCCTGTGAGGTGCAACCGCCTAGGCCGGAGGTGGCACCGCCCGGGCTATGTCTCCCTGGCCGAGACCTGGCGGTGCAACCGCCCCAGCCAAGAGGTGCAACCGCCCAGAGCTCAGTCTTCGAAGTTAGGCGGGTGCAACCTCCCCGACAGAGGTAGCACCGCTTGAGCTCGGTCTTGAGCTCGCAGAGAGGTGCAATCGCCGGCCGAGGTGGCACCACCGGGGCTCGGCCTCAGAGTTGGACTTCGGCGGTGCAACCACCCCGACAGAGGTGCAACCGCCGGGTTCGCCTCTCGAAGCTCGCCAAAGCGGTGCAACCTCTCCGGTCGGGGAGGTGTAACCACCGATCCCGAATTCGGGGATTTGATCGTTTTGAGCTCCAAATTTGAACTGGGTTGGGGCCTATAAATACCCCACCCATTCAGCACAAAAAGCAAGAGACCTACACCCAAATCTTGATCTTCTCTCGTGATTCTTGAGCTCAAAATTGTTGTAAAGCCTTTAAGTCTCCTCCTTCGTTCTTCAAGTTTCTGAATTGTAAAAGTGAGGAGAGAAAGGTTCTGTAAGGGTTGTCTCCTGAGCCCATCAAAAGGAGTGAAACTGTAAAAGGGCAGTTGGCCTTCGCCCATTGAAGGAAGGCAGCTAGTTGACGTCGGTGACCTCGTTGGAAGAGGAAGCCAAAAGTGGAGTAGGTCAATACTGACCGAACCACTCTAAATCTCTGGTTTGCTTTTACTTTGAGCACTTTATCATTACTGCAAACCTCCTACATAGCTACTGCCCTCTGCGCTTTTACGAACGAGTCTCTAAGTTCTGATCTTTCCAAATCTGCATTCAGACATAAATCGGTGTTTTTGTACGATCTTTACACTGCAGTTTACGCTTACGTTTTGATTCCATTTATAACCGTAAATTGCTTTCTGCGTATTCATAAAATGCTTTTCAAAGTTCAAAACTACGTTTAGACGCAAAACTGCGTTTAGATGTAAAATTACGCTTTGACGTAAAAACTATGTTTAGACGTAAACTGAGTTTAGACGTAAAACTGCGTTTAGACGTAAAACTGCGTTTAGACGCAAAACAGCGTTTAGACGTAAAACTGCATTTAGACGTAAAACTGCGTTTAGACGTAAAACCGCGTTTAGACGTAAAACTGCACTTAGGCGTAAAACTGCACTTAGGCGTAAAACCACGTTTAGACGCATAAACCGCGCCGCACATAAACCGTGTTTAAGACGCAAAACTGTGTTTAGACATAAACCGTGTTTAGACGCAAACTGCGCTTTTAGACGCAATCTGCGCTTAGACGCAAAACCGCGCTTTAAATGCAAACTGCGCTTTAGATGCAATCTGCATTTAGACGCAAAACTGCGTAAACTACACTTAGATACAAACTGTGAATCGGCTTTTACATCAAATCGTTTTTATCGGACAAACGCAGCTTTCGCTTTTTAAATCGCTGAAAGATTTCTGCACTAATTCACCCCCCTCTTAGTGCTCTCGATCCTAACAATTGGTATCAGGCGGGGGTATTTTCATTTCGGATTTACACCAGAGAAATGGCTCTTCAAGAGGGCTTTTTCGTCTTTAGTCCACCGTTCTTTAACTAATTGGACTACACTTATTGGAAAACTCGAATGAGAGTTTTCTTGATTTTCTAAATCTGGATTTATGGAATATCGTTGAAAACAGTTTTCAACTTCCTCTAAACCGATGAACGAATGGTCGGATTTAGAGAAGAAGTATTTTTTTCTTTAAACGCAAAGGCTATGAATGCCTTATTTTGCGCTTTGGAAAAAAATGAGTTCAATCGGGTTTCTTTGTGCTAAACGGCTTTCGAGATCCGGCGACTCTTGAAATCACGACGAGGGAACTAGTAGAGTCAAAGACTCGAAAGTTAATATTTTCTTGCATGATTTCGAAGCTTTTTTTCATATGAAACCAAAAAACCGTTGTTGACATGTACACCCGCTTTTTACGGATGTCGTCAATGGTTTAAAATCACTTGGTAAAAAGCTTTTCGGATTTTGAACTCGTTAACAAAGTTTTGCGCCACTTTCTAAAACTTGGGATTCAAAAGTAACTGCTATTCAAGAATCGAAAAAAAAACTTGAACCAATTTCCACTTGAAGAACTAATTGGTTCATTGATGACATATGAAATGGTGCACAATGCACATGATGAACATGTTGAACACAATCACCTTCCAAAGAACAGGAAGGATTTGGAACTCTGGACAAATGAATGCCACTTAAGCGATGACTCAAGTGATGAGGACAATGATGAACAAAACAACCTTCCAAAGAACAGGAAGGATTTGGGACATAGAACATTTGAAGACCACTCGAGCATAAGCTCAAGTGATGGTGAACTTAAACTACAAAAATGAAACGAAAATTAAAAAGCAAAAGAATGGAACTACTTGCTTTGAACGCAAGAAGAAGAACAAAAATTGGGATGAATCGAAGCTCCTCCCAAGACGAGGAGAAAATCAACAAAGGCCAGGTGGCAACCACGCCTTTACGCTTTTCGACGCTGAGGTAATCAAAATGCCTTTAATTTACTTTGAAATTACATGATGCTTTTCATAAAGCATTTTTTTTTAAATTTTCTTGAAAATTGCATGTTTAATAATCTTATAATGAAAACACAAACAATTAGGAATCATGCTTATCATTCTAGTAATTTTGAAAATAATCATGAAAATTGCATGTTTATGATAAACAAAATGATTTTGATTAAAAATACCTTATGAAATCATGCTATATGTGGTTGAGAAGTAATAATGTCTATCATGTTGATTTCCATTGTTATTTCTCGATTTTGAGTATATGAAATCATGTTCAATTTGAAGTTATGATTAATGAGTATATATTTTTGAAATTATGGTGATTATCAATTTTCATGATAATAACAGTGGCTTTAAAAAAAAAAAAAAAATTTGTTGATGCATGTTTTCATAAATGAAAAGGCATGCTAACATGAAATCGATCACTTAAAATGAAACACTTAGAAAGGGGGAAAATATATTATCAATGAAATCATGAATCTATTTATGTTTTGTGAGCCATAGAAATGATTTTGATGACTTAAAATTGAAATGAGTTTTATCAAAATCATGATCTTGATTTATCAAATTGAATGAATTGAAAATGAATAATAATTTTTCTCTTGAATGATTGTGACTTGTATTCCTTGTATTCATGATATGATTTTTATGCAATTCCTTGTATTCATGAAACATTTATCTCATCACTCAATTATTTCTTTTCAATATTCCTCAAGTGATGATATGAATGCATGAGATATTCATGAATTTATTTTTTCGATCATGCATGGTAGGATGCAATGTGACAAATTAATATCATGATGATTTAAAATATTTATGATTTGGAATGATGCACATGTCTTTTTTATGTGCTTTAAATGATAAATGTTTGGAATCATGATTAAAATGAAGTGATAAATACTGATTCAATGTTCGGTATCATGAATACTTCATTATCATACATTAAAATAGTGATAAATATTTTGAAAATAAATGATTGTATCATGTTAGATGATTTTATATATTGTGCATGATAAGCTATAAGTGATGATTGAAACAATGATTGAAATAATATGAATGATGATTTGGAATCATGCATATAATAATGAGTTGATTTGTTTTGAAAATGTGCATGTTTTAATTTGAAAATATAATGATGCACAAATAAGATTGATACTAACCTTTGTCATGATTTAAAAAATTGATGTAAAGGGTTTTTCCTTCTTTTGACAATGACAAAAGGGGAGATAGCTAGCTTGCACAATTCAAGAAGAAAAAAAAATTGCACTTCTCAAAAGAGAAGAAATTGCTATCTTGAACATCACTAAGAAGTGCTATCTTGCAGATCTCAAGACACACAAATGCAATCATGCAAAATTTGTAATTTTGCACATCATTAAAATTTATGATGCTTTGGTGATTATGCATATTCTAAAATGTTATAAAATTCACTAGCTTGCATGATGTAGAACTTAGCTATATTGAACATCACCAAGGAATGCTATCTTGCCTATCTCAAGAAGCAAAAAGTTAACTTGCACATCTAGCAAAACTTATATTTCAAGAAGCAAGAGTTGCTTTCTTGAACATCTCAAAATTGCTAGCTTGCGGTCCTTAAAATTTAGAAATTTTTTGCTAGCTTGTATATGATAAACTTGCTATCATACTACCATGATGATGAGCATGTCTTATCTTTATGATTGTATTTGAAAAACTATGGCAAAAATACGTCCTAATGATTGAACGTGTTAAAATTATTTTTCGAACCTTCTTGATTGAATGATTGAATCACTTGATTGGCATAATAATTTTACACAATTACATGTTGAAAATTATGTGCTTGAATACAAAACTTCCATGGTAACAAGTATGCTTTACCTTCATGATTGTAATTGAATATCTATAGCAAAACCTTGTCCGAATGGAAGAAAGAGTCAAATTTCATTTTCGGATTCTCTTGAATCTAACATATCAAGTTCATCCTCTTCCGAATTTAACAAGCATATGTCATATCAAGTTTAATTCACATCATTGATTTTTGACATATGGAATCATCTAGCAAATGCACTTATCAAGTGAAACATATTTTTCGAAAAACATATTTGATGATTCCCTCTTACCAAAGGAAGATATTTTTACATACAAGGATTTGACTCACTTACATATCTTAATCCTTGCAAAAATGAAGTGTGCTTTAATATCTTATCGATTTGAACTTCACATATGGCTTTCCTCCTTCATGAAAAAAAAAGATAACAAATAAAAAGGAAGAAGCAATAAAAGCTATCTCCATGTCATGTTTTCCTCGAGATGTTTGCATTCTTGGTATCCTATCACTCATTGTTGGAAAATGACATGAACCAACTTATGGCATCGCACTTATATTTAAAATTTGTTTTATATCGTTCTCCTTGTTGTTGATGACAAAGGGGAGAAATATATGAATTGATATGTTTGCTATCACTAATGGTTGCTATCATCGATCTTTGATATGTTTGCTATCACTAATGATGATATGGTTGCTATTCTTGATGTTGATATGCTTGCTATCACTAATGATGATATGGTTGCTATTATTGATGTTGATATGTTTGCTATTACCGATGTTGATATGGTTGCTATCACCGATGCTATGATTAGGCCATACTTGCATCACCAAGAAATATATGATTGCTATCATTGCTATGATTAGGCCATACTTGCATCACCAAGTAATATATGATTGCTATCATTGCTATATGCCCCTGTATCAAGATATCAAACAAAATTTGCATTGCACGAGTGATATCTTACCATGTGATGCAATGCTTGCTAAAATGTTCGAAATGTGTACATCATGAAATGATATCAAAATCTTGCTTCACAGCTTTACATGTCGATATCATGCCATATGATGAAATGCTACAATTGATAAACACTTGAAATAGTTGCATTACGATATCAAAAGCTAACACTACAAAGGAAGCAAAAAATTTGCTAGCTTGCAACTTGCATGTTTCAAGAAGCAAGAGTTGCCTTCTTGAATATCTCTAAACTGCTAGCTTGCAAGCTCTAAAATATTGTAACATTGCTAGCTTGCATGTGCTATCTTGTATGCCGTAAAACTTGCATATCTAAAACTTGATAGCTTGAATGTTCTAAGCATGATGTAACATTTGCTAAATTTTCTGGCTTCAAAACTGCATGATGATAAAACTTGATATTATGATTTTCATGCAATAAGTTGAATCAATATCACAAACGATTGATTGTGATACTTCTCCTTTTTGTTAATGACAAAGGGGGAGAAGTATGTTGATGACATGACATGTGATGCATAAGTTTATGCATATGTTCATATTGACGTGTTGCAAGTATTCATGATGAATATTGCAATGACTTGAATTCAGTTTGAATTCAAGGTTCTATCAATATGGCTTATTGATAGGGGGAGTTTGTTTAAACTCTCGGAGTTAAGGTTAACTCCGTTTATGATGACATGTTGCTTAGATTTTTGAATCTAAGAGTTTCTATCAATATGGCATATTGATAGGGGGAGTTTGTTTAAACTCCGGGAGTTAAGTTTAACTCCGTCATCAAGTAGTTGTCATCATCAAAAAGGGGGAGATCGTTGAATCTCGTATTTTGATGATGAAACTACTTGATATATGTTTATGATTTAATCTGTGTTTTGAGTGACGCGAGGGATGCTTGATCAGGATGAGACAATTAAAGCAGGAAAATCATGTTATGCCGAAGGAACATGTCGGAAGATTGGACGCGTCGGGCTGGTGGATCGGTCGGACGATCGACTTAAGGCTTTGGGCCGTGGACTCCCGCATCGGGCCAAGAAGAGCCGGTATTGTGCCAAGGATATCCGGAGTTGCAGAGTCAACGGCCGATTGGGCAATAGGGTCGCAGAGAGAGGACGATGCTTAGAAGAATCGGACGAAGCGTCGAGGGACCAATGACATGACCGGGACAACTTGGTTAAATTGCTTAGGATTAATTATCTCGTCGAAGTTTTGTTGTGCAGGATTAACTATGATGAAAGTTAGACAAGCAGCAGGAGTTGCGCCGAGTCAAGATCATGATCACGTTGGGAGTTCGAGAGTTCGACGGAAGTTGGGACGGCCGTCGGAGGTTCCGCGGAGAACAGATCCGAGAAGTCCGAAGCTTGCCAAAGCGGCTCGTCGGAACTTCGCCAACTGGATCGTCGCGAAAGTCCAGGAGTTTGCCGAAGTCTGCAGAAGAATCACCGAGGGTTCATCGGATGATCGATGAAGTTAAGCCGGAAACTTCATGGGAAGAAGCGATTGACGATCGAGCAAAGCTGCAGAAATTGTCTTAGATTTAATTGTAGTTAGCACATTGATTAAGTTGGAAAATGGGAGGTGATCCCATTAGCTTAATCTTGGGGCAATTGGGCCCCAGAAAAAGATTGAAATTGGGCGAATGGAGCTAACCATTCGGACCACGACACACTAGGAGGTGCAACCCCTAGCGAGGTGAGGTGGCACCGCCTGGGCTATGTCTCCCGGCCGAGGATGGGCGGTGCAACCGCCCAGCCAAGAGGTGCAACCGCCCGAGCTCGATCTTGAGCTAGGATGGGCGGTGCAACCTCCCCGAGAGGTAGCCTTTGCCTCGAGGTCTTGAGCTTCTCGGCAGAGGTGCAACCGCCTCAATCGAGGTGGCACCGCGGGGGGCTCGATCTCGAGCCCGGACTTCAGGCGGTGCAACCGCCCCGACAGAGAGGTGCAACTTTGGGCTCGATCTCGAGCTCGCCGTGGCGGTGCAACCTCTCCAGTCGAGGTGCAACCCACTGATCTCGGAATTCCGGATTTGATCGTTTTGAGCTCAAATTTGAACCTGGGTTGGGGCCTATAAATACCCCACCCATTCAAACAAAGAAAGAGCAAGAGACCTACACCGAAATCTCGATCTTCTCTGTGATTCTTGAGCTCAAAATTGTTGTAAAGCCTTTAAGTCTCCTCCTTCTGTTCTTCAAGTTTCTGAATTGTAAAAGTGAGGAGAGAAAGGTTCTGTAAAGGTTGTCTCCTGAGCCCATCAAAAGGAGTGAAACTGTAAAAGGGCAGTTGGCCTTCGCCCATTGAAGGAAGGCAGCTAGTTGACATCGGTGACCTCGTCGGAAGAGGAAGCCAAAAGTGGAGAAGGTCAAGACTGACCGAACCACTCTAAATCTCTGGTTTGCTTTTACTTTGAGCACTTTATCATTACTGCAAACCTCCTACATAGCTACTGCCCTCTGCACTTTTACGAACGAGTCTCTAAGTTCTGATCTTTCCGAATCTGCATTCAGACGTAAATCGGTGTTTTCGTACGATCTTTACACTGCAGTTTACGCCTTTACGTTTTGATTCCATTTATAACTGCAAATTGCTTTACGCGTATTCATAAAACACTTTTCAAAGTTCAAAACTGCGTTTAGGCATAAAACCGCGTTTAGACGTAAAATTACGCTTTGATGTAAAACTGCGATTTAGGCGTAAAACCGAAGTTTAGGCGTAAAACTGCGTTTAGGCGATAAAACCGCGCGTTTAGGCAAAAAACAGCGTTTAGACGTAAAACTGCATTTAGACGTAAACCGCGTTTAGGCGTAAAACTGCGTTTAGGCGCAAAACTACGTTTAGGCGATAAAACTGCACTTAGACGTAAAACTGCGCTTAGGCGTAAGAAAACTGTGTTTAGATGCTAAAACCGCGCCGACGCATAAACCGCACTCGACGCAAACTGTGTTTAAGACGAACCGTGTTTAGACACAAACGCGCTTTTAGACGCAATCTCGCGCTTTAGACGCAAACTGTGCTTAAATGCAACTGGCGCTTAGGCATAATCTGCATTTAGATGCAAACTGCATTTAGACGCAAACTGCGTAAACTACACTTAGATACAAACTGTGAATCGGCTTTTACATCGAAATTGTTTTTATCGGACAAACGCAGCTTTCGTTTTTAAATCGCTGAAAGATTTCCGCTGCACTAATTCACCCCCCCCCTCTTAGTGCTCTCGATCCTAACACCTCATCCATCTAATATACCAGAGACCGTATATCGAGCATGGTGTTGTCAGACCCACACGGTTTCTTCTCGAGTCTCGCTCTAATCGGATTCTCCCGGAGAACTCTTTCTCTCTCAATAAAATCGAAAGAAGAAAAATCCATCGGCCATATCAATAATTGAGAAAACCAAAGATAAACCCTAAATTTTAGGCAAAGTTGATTTTAGGAGTTATAATAAAGGGATTTTACTAAGAAAATTTTTATAGATATTAGTTTGTAATTCTTCGTAAGCCAATGAGACCACCAATGTTTAGTGGACCTTAAGTGAAGAATGACTTTGGATATTCGAGATATGATTAGCTTGATTTGGTTGTTCATTTGTAACTCCTTTAACTTTGCGAAAGAGATTTGCTCAATAAATAGGTGAAGAATGGACATGTACTCTTAAGCATAGTAAAGATGATGCACCATGGGAAGAGCCCTAAGATGGATAAGAAAGGATGATATAATGAAATGAGAGGAGAGAAAAGCAGCACCTCCAAGGAAAGAGTGGGGAGAGACTTAGATCACTAGAGTTTCTCTCTACAAACCTTAACAATAAACTCCTAACCAATAATATTTAATTACAATGTGTAATTACTAACATAATATATATTGACCAATTTGATCCCACCAAAATAGAAATCAGACCCTTAGCTAGTTCAATTGGCTATTAGATTTTTTTATTAATATTATTTATAATACCCTTAAATATAAATACTTATATTTTTAAGATATTTTAGTCTTTTAAAAATTTTTAAAACACACATTTGTTCTTTATTTTTATTATATTTTTATAATGATGTTTTATTTTAGTTCACAATTATTTTGTTTCTTTCTTTTATCACAACAATGTATTGACCTATGTTTCTTACCAACCAATATATTGGAGTTTAGATTTTAATCTTTTGATCATTAAATTCTTGAACTCATTTTGAAACAAAAGCCACATTTTGTAATTATCCTCTAATATATTTTACCTAAATTTTTTTATTTCTCATATATAATATAAGTATAATTTTATATTTTA